>QFEC01003078.1:0-42364 GCA_003316585.1 Gomphus bonarii | reverse complement strand
AGCCTGAACCTTCGCAATGTCCACCTCACAGACAGACCTCACCTCCAATTACTTGGAACCTTTGCAGATGCTGCAGCGACAGCTCTCACACACGTACACTGGTTACTCTGACCTATGCATCGGATAGTCACGCACCATGGGCACTTACTAACTTTAATATCGTTTACTGAAACGGATGGATTGGTATTCACTAATGCATCTCACGAAAAAAAAAGTATACTCCAAACTCTGCGACAGACATCCAAGCCAATTTCAACACTGAGAACGGCTATCCTAAGCTTGGGGTGAATGTGATTCTCTAAAATTCTTTTTCTTTTTCTTTTCCATTCCAGCTGTCACCAAGTGCAAGGATGGCGTACAAATCAAAGCCACACCGCAGTACGGCTCCATGGTCATAATTCAACGGATGTCACCTTAATTAAGGGAATAAATGGAAGTGTTCCTGCGGATATTCATAAAATCGTGCATCGTGGCGAGTTCGGTTATGATGCAGGATTGATAGCAACATCACTATTCAGAAACTGGCTTGCCCTTGTATCTGAGCTCACATAGATCATATATACTTATACGAAATTGTAAACATGTCATGGACAACTATGCCTAAATAAATAAATGAAGCTCTCAGATCTTTCTCCTGATCTTCCATCCGCCCCAACCCTCTCGGTTACCCAGATTATTACAACGGGTTCACTCAATATCATCTTGACTCGCTATTCCGGCGAGTATCATGCCTGCAAGGCGTGGTGCTAAGAATGAGGCCACACACTTCAGCGGGCCAATTCCGAAAGGCATAAAACACGCCTTCTGAGCCTCCGTTGAAGCCCTATGGCGCATAGCGTCAAATTCGTGGGGCGAGGGACCCCAAACGGAAGACCGTTGGAGGGCCTCAACATCAGCTGCAACGGTGTTGCAAGCCGACTCGCAATTAAATCCAGCCGCTCCAAAGAGCCTACGCCGGATCCAAGCGGGGATCGAAGATGGATCATCCTGACGGCGCTTTATACGCTTCGTAGGAGGAAGGAGACGGAGAACCTCCTGTAGGATGTCCTCCGCACTCGGTCCCTCCGAGTATCCCGGCGTAGCGAACTGTATAGTCGTGGGCTTGTTGAAAAATTCCAAGAAGGGGCGCGTATAACTGGGATTGCCTTCGATATATGTGAACGTATGGGCAACGAGTCGCCAAAGCGTCTCATACGCGGGTAATATTAACTCCAATGGATTGGTCTGGAAAGGATCGGATGGATCATAGGGAATCCATTTATCAAGATGCTCGTTAATTCGCGCCAGTATCGGAGAGCCGGGGGGAAAAATGGGCGACTTTGAATCGGTCCATAACTGATTGATACCCTCGGTCACGAAACGAACGTCAGAGGGCTCTGGAAAATAAACTGCGTCGCTGAAGAATCCCACTAGCACAGTGACAAACACGACGGCTTGCATATATGTGGAGTAATCATGCGGCATTAGATCTTTCGGAAGATACAAATCTGCAGCGTCCTTGATGACGCCCCCAATCGCCCGCCATTTAGGTGGGGAGTCAATGGTCCGGAGGCGGGCCTGCGTATGCTTCAGGAAGTCACGATGAACAACTGTCGAACTGCTCGTGAATGTGCTGTTAGTGATTCCAAATGCATGGATGAGTCGTATGTTGGAACGGGCCCGACGGCGAAGGAGAACTTCGATGTGTACTCCACGCGGATGGAGAAGCGACCGGATCACATCGTGCGATGTTAGTGTCTTGGTCTCTGATGACCGTCCACACGGTCTCCAAATGCATAGGGAAAGATACATGACGCAATATGAGACGAGGAAGAAAAGAAGGAGCACAAATATCTTGATGGAACTCATAGCTGTGAGGATAATTTAGGGCCTGCGTGCTGGAGTACTTATATCTTGATCTGTGTCGCAGCAGTTCGAAATAGATAGCCACAGCATGGTAGATAAGGCGCTCAACATAGGACAGGTGGGAGCGAGTAGGGCCGTGCCAAAAGTAAGCTGAGGAAGGTGCCAGATCGAGAGATAAAATCTGGGGAGTAACTTTGAATCTTGTAGAGACAATGTCCGGTGCCGCCTAGCTGCTGTTGATAGGAGCTGCATGGGTGTCCCTCTGGACCCTGGAAAAAATAAGACTAGTTTGCCAAAGAACAGGGTAGGAACTAACGCGAGAAAAGTGAAGGCGCGTTGAGGACAACTTTCGGATTGGTTCGGGTCCTATGAAAATGTGTTCCCAATGAGGTCAAGGTGCAGAGAGAAGGGAGGCGCATCTGGGTCAACCTTTTGTTTCATGCTGGCTGTTAAATTACCGGCACACTCAGTTGGGAGTAATGTGTTATCCAAGCAGCTGGCCCTGCCGTCAAAAACGAAGATTAATATTCAACAGTTTTGGGGTCTGGACAGTCAAGCATGAGTCAGAGCTAGTACTGAGAAAGAATGAATGATATGCTTGGGTTTCATGGTTCGGTTTCTTATGTGGCGTGATGTAATGGGTTATTTTGCCCATCTCTGTAGATGAACTTGATGCGGTCCCGCCGTCATTGGTTCGAAAGGGCTGTTTTCCAATCTCAAGCTGTGAGTCTGCAGCACCGTATTCATAACATTGATGAAGTACAACCAGAACCCCAGAATTTGCTTCCGCGAAATAATTTGAGTGGCTGAACGGCCGCGCAATGGCATTCAAATTTTCGTCAATTACGGCTCCTGGGATAAAGCAAGGGCGTTGAACGTCCCCGTCAGGGGGACTTGATTGATTGATAAATAAGTCCTTGAATATTGAATATCAACGTCCAAGACGGCTGCAACAGCTCAGCTCAAAAGCCTAGCAAGTCCATGGAATCCAGAGAATCAGCCAGGCAATCTGGATGTTGATATTTGTCACTGTGGAACCATGCGGCGATGTGGCTATGTTGGCACCACGGTCATCTTGTATGAAAACATTACAAAGAACCCTTAGACCTATAGCTTCATTATCTGTACTATGTAAGAGATACTTGAAGAGCAAGTCATGAGTCTCCGCTACCTGCCAAGAAATCTTATCATTGAAGATCTAGTCTGCTTCTGGTATTGGTATTGGTGTTGGTGGTGGACTTGGAAATAAATTGAATCAATTTCAGCTCATTGTCACAAGTACCTGAGGTACTTCCTTCCCGAAGTGTTATAATATCCGGATGAAGTATTTGTAAGATCCCATATACAGACGATGTAGAGCTCAGCTGTGCTTGCATAGGTAACAGGTGCCTTGTGCCAAAAGCTTCGAAGCTTCAAATTACAAAGCTGCGAGCATGCCGAGGAAGCCTGAGCAAAGCTCACTGCCCGCTGGCACCAATTCCAAGGTCATCGATATTGCTGTCCTAGATGGGATATCTGAGTCACACCAGCTGAATCATTTCAGGAGGAGACAGAAGAACGTGTGCCAACCAATGAAGCGGAGCTTGAATATTGAATATTATTTCCAAGAGAGAAAATATGAAAACCAGAACTAGTGCATGCGTATGGTGCAAAGAATTTTAATTTTCAGAAGTGAAGGCACAAGGAACTTGAAGGTCTAGATGTCTTAGAAGCAATGGTCGAATTACGGGATAAACTTCAAGTAACATGACTTGGCCATCCTGCAGGCCATCCATCATTTTGAAGCTAATAAATTTTATGAACCAACTGAAACCAACTGAATGAACTCATTGAGAGTGTGTGTGTGAACGGGGTCCACGATGATCATCTAATATATTCACTCGGATCCAGAAAATTTGTATCACTGAAAATGCTGAAAGGTCTCCACCAGTGAGATATATGATACAACCAGATCCGTTTGTTCTTGCCAACATGGAAGCTCTAACCAAATTCCAACACTTCACATACGCCATGTGAGTCGTATAAAATGTTCATTATTTATCCGTAAACTAAAATGCATCATTCCATCCCCTGTCTACATCGTAAAGCAAGGTACCACGGTGAGTATAAATCCAACCCATAATTCTCTCGGAAAATGGACTTGAGGGAAAAATTCAGTGTTCATGTAAAATGTATGATCAAAATTAGCAATACCTGGAATTATATCGCTGGGATCCCTTGCCCCACGACCTAACCAGAGGAGAGAGGATAGTAGACTCGTCGGACACTAATGGGGTCGTGAAACAAATTCGTGTGGATTCGTATTAGACCGTCGGCACTTTAAGCTTTTGCACGTGTAGGTATAACTCTGTGGGAAAGAAACATAAGGCAGAGATAGTATCTCGATGCAATCCACACTCACTGATGTTTCGGTTAATCCATAGGTGCAGGTGGCTGATATGAAGGAAGAAAGTTGGAACACGCGCTGTCCTTCCCGCAGACGCAGAAGGGGCAGAAAGTATCCGAGCCAAAGGTGAGCAAACGTGGAATAAGATGTTGTCATAAGAGGCCAGACAGTTGGCCTCTTTTAAGGAGGGATAAATCACTTACTCCGGTCGGCAAGCACATAGGAGTGTCACAGAGCGAGTCACCGACCAATATTACTGATCCAATTCGGTGAAACACCACAAGGCGATGCAAGCACAGCGTATAACAAATAGGAACAAGGCAATGCGGACATGCCGCTAGTGCGACAGGTGACATGTGGTAACGATCTGGCTGAGTAGATTAGGAGAAAAATTCGCTCGATGCATTTCAACGAAGCATTGATAGACTCCAAGCATAAGTCATAGATCTCGAGCTGGCACGTCAAGAACCAACTTCCAGAAGAGTGGGCACCATCAAGAGCGGATATATATGATGTGGCGTTGTGTCTGGTTTCAGAGATGCACAGGTACGGTGTGTCATAGGAGGCAGCCAGCAATGCCAAGAAGGAACAACCCGTTCTGATGATCATACGAGTTGCATCGGTGTGTGAAAGGGGAAATGCCAAAAAGAAAGAATACATATTACAGCCACTACAATGACAAATGTCGGTACTTTTGGCTGCAGGCGGTAGCTATATGAGCGGTGTATATGAGCGGTGTATATATGAGCGGTGCCAAATACGAGCGTCAAGTAACGCTATACACACAGACTCATGACTTGTCTCTAACTTGACTTCAAAACTCAAAGCTTTGCAGGAGCACAGGCTCGTGGCTTTGACTCTGACTTGACTTCAAAACTCAAAACTTTGCCAATGATTATCTGCTGAGCTCTCAGCTTCTGACTCGGACTCGGGCTGACGGCGAATCCAACGACACTATCGTGAGCGAACATTAACTCATTCTTACATTCCCCTTGACCAAGTCCTATATTCGTAGACCATGCTTTCCAGAGTTGAGCATCTTATGCATTTTTCTACCACTCCTAGAGCGCAGGCCCGACCCCCTTGGCTACCTCCAGAGCTCATCAGTCACATTTTGACATTTCTAACAGGGGAAGACCTATCACACGTCAATGGATCCATCAGCAACTTGGCTCGCGTCTGTAGGTGTTGGTACCAACCTGTTATGTCCTACGTATATGGCAATGCTTCTCCTGCGTCTTATCAGTCATGTGAGCTCCTCATCCGATCCCTCGACAATGACCCGCAGCTCTCATTCCTCATTAAATCGCTCACCATCCCCAGAGATCCTCACCTGCTTACCTTCGACAACTTCAATGTTCGGGATCCGAGTCTTCTACGAAATTTGGTTGCTAAATGCCCCCATCTCATTAAGTTCCGAATCCCCATGCACAGCTCGCTCATGTGGACAAATGAATTATTGCAAGTCAAATTACCGAGTATGAAACAGCTCTCCAATTTGCGGAGTCTTGAAATCTCAGCGTTCATGACGACCGATCCAGGCCTCACCCATAGAGATATTGCCGCTGAATACGTCTCCATGTGGTTAAATCAAGTGTCATCGCTTCCCCTACTCGAGCATCTCTCTCTCTTTGGCGTGGCATTTTCCGCCGGACCATCTCTTTGGCCGAGTCTGCCAAATCTGCGCTCCTTGTGGCTGCACCGCCCGTGGTGCTCATCAGGCGAAACTATCTCATTGCTCTCACAAGTTCGCGGATCACTCAAAATCCTCCGTGTGACAGGGCCCTTTGAATCGCAGGTGTGGTCTCGGGGGCCCTACGACTTCCACAACCGTTTCAAATTGACTCTCATCTCAGCTCAAATTGTAGCATCCACCCTAGAGGAGCTGACTATCATTAGTCGGGAACCCATAAATGGTTTTTTGTTGGACATACAGTGGCATAGCCAAGGCCTCTCACAAATCTTGTCTCTCCTGCCACACATGTCATCTCTCCGACGTCTACATATCAGCAGTCGGATTTATCATCCCCTTCTCCTAACCAAAGCCCCGCCACTATTGGACACTTTGGTTATCACCATGCACTCTGGCGATCAAGAATCTGAATTAGGCATTCGAGGATTGTTGAGACTTCTGTCCCATACCTCTATCAATAACTTGATCATAAATATTAAGGGGTATCTATCGGAGAAAATTTATCTCAATGGGTTCATCGCGAGATCAATTTCGTATCCTGATAGTATAGACAGGTCGAAACGCTTGGAGCACGAGATTCATCAACTCGCGCAGGAACTGGGTATCAACTTCCGAATAGAAAGACAAACCGGTATGTTACAGTATATTCCTATATATTATATAGTGACAGTCACTTCCGATGCAGGTTCAACTTTTTGCGTGTCAAAGCCTCGTTCAGAGTCGAAAGGCAGGTTGAAGTTCTTGGCGAGGCTTAGGTCGTCATCATGAAGGCGTTTAGCAGGGAGTTTCGTGTACCTCATTCACCTGGTAAGCTCTCCTTACAATAGTAATTAATAAAAACCGGCCAAACTGACTAGAACCAGTGCAAAGTTGTCCACTCCTGTTGCGTTGTCGTCCAGACTCCAGGGATTACACGACTGCTTCATGATTATAGTGACGGTAACTACAATAACTACTGATCTTTGACTATAGCAAGACATAAGGTGGAAATAGGAAAAATGGTTGTTAAGGATACAAGATGAGGGGAAATGGAATATCAAAAGAGGCTTGAACCGGATTAGTCAACATCCTCGTCAGAACGGGCACACAAATTACTTCCATCCGCTATACACTCTAATGAGCCTCACCGGTACCTGGGAGTTGACAGAAAAAATGGTCGTAATAGGGCATAGTGGATCATCACCATTCTTATGCCGCTTACTCAACATACTGGCATTGCGTTGCGGCAGAGATCGGGACGTTACGCTAAGTGATAGAGATTTATGTTGCTGATCGTTGTCGTCGTCAAGGTCAAAGCATCGCTGCGGAAGCCTAAGTCGGTTTAACATAGCACTGCAGTGAACATTCAATAAGGGGGAGTGGATACGAGTAGAATGCAAGCATAACTCACGTTTCGTATTCCCAAAATACATTGTCGAAAGCGCGCTGTTGCTCGTTCCATTCCCCAGAAAGTTCATCGAAGCGGTGCCTCTCATCTGGAAGCAGATCTTCCTTGATTTCCAACGCCTCTAATTCAGGACATTTCTTCAGGTTGTGAGCGCGGATTGCCTCCTTCGCAGCCAAGATGCTCTGCATATTTCGGATAGCATGGGCATTAAGCTCGGCAGGTGGGAACGGTATGAAATGTCCTGGATACACGTCAAGTCCCAACGGCTGGTAAGTTCGGTGTCTATCACATTCGTGAAAGCTTCTATGCTGAATGTTACGTCAGCCCCGGGGAGCATACAGATTAAACACATCATACCTGCTCATCGCTATAGTCATCGGAGCGCTCTGCATCTCGGCTAGAAGACCAACTGACTCCAGAGGAACAGCTAATCCCCGAGCTCATGCTGTCTGATCTAGACCGAGGCTTTGTTGACGCCATAGAACGATGTTTTTCATTGACAGAGTCGATTCCGATACCCATAAGTTTTGCAGCCTTCAGCGATATCCCTTCAGTAGGAGCTAAAAATTGCATGGGCTCTTGTCCGTAGATGTCGCATGAAATGGGTCTCGCTGTCGATATTGCAATAGGAAATTTGTCTTTTTGGGATGCATTGAACCAATGCCTAAGTTTTTCGCCCATGAAATCACCTCCGGTGTTGAGCAGGAGGTTACGAGCTTGAAGCATGTCCATGAATTGAGTCTCAAGCATCTCACATGCGATACGCTGTTGCGTTGAGAGAGAGTCCTTCGGGAAAGTATCCAAAAGGTAATCGTCATCGATGATCTCAACCCAACCACCACGTCTAAGAACTCGGTTGACTTCTTCGAACACAAAATCCCACTATATAGAATGGTTAGCGTTATATAAAACTAGTGTAAACGAGTCTGCATACCTTGTCTTCCGGAACGGCCCATTTGAGGTTAGCCATTCTTACCAAGTCGAACTTCCCGTCCCGGTATGGCAACTTACCCTGGAGAAAATTGTGGTACGTGAATTTGATATTGTCCGCTGTTTCTCCGAGATCGGCTTGAAGTTGTTGAGAGTGACGGTGGAGGATTTGGAGATCCAGTCCAAAGAATAGCGTATTCTTCCAATATTGTGCAGCATCCAAAATCCATGTGCCATCCCCACATCCTAAATCAAGGACGACAGCTGGGGGCCTGTTAGAATTGTCGTCATGGATGCTCGGGCGGCCACAAAGGAGTTGTTTGACTAGTGCATGCGAGTGTCGATCGCTGTGTAACCTGGTTATTCTCAATTGGGAGGAAAAGAATTAAAACCACCAACGTTTGGAGATTAACGTTATCATAGGAAAGTGGATAGGGGACAGCATCTTTGGGGTGGGCGCTTACAAACGACCTGTTGACCCAAACATGATCTTTGAAGATAAATCTTTGTTCTTCTTCCATTTTTTGGTCATCCCGTAATACTTGTTCTTCGAGTGTTAGCTCCCAGCTCCTGGGACGTGCGGCTACCGCTTCCTGGTATCCCATATGGCTGCTTTCTGGTGAGCGGTGCACATCTAGCTCATCCTGAGCATCGTTTTCTGCAGCTAACCGTGTTTCCTTCACTATTTTCTCCACAAGTATGGCTCGGACCTCTAGTTCCCGCCTTCGTTGTTCTGCCCAATCGAATTCGATATCCTCATGTTTGGGAGGAGAATCAAGATTTGGGGGCGATGCTAGTGACTTGAAGAGAGTCATTGCCGCACGGTTTGAGTAAGACTTCTTGGGCTTGAGTCGCATAGAAGAACACGACCGCGGAGGAGATAAGGTCGTGTTAGAAGATGGGGTCTCTGACCGGTAGGTATGTGCACGAGCACGAAGCGACTTTGTAGGTGAGCTGAGCAGACTATCCGCATCGTTAAAAAGTAGACTGCTGCCTTTCGAATTCACGCGTTTGCGAAGTGGATGTTGTGCGGGAATGCCTCCAAATTCCTCATCATAAGTAGAGGTCGAATCCGAACTCGAAGACGGACGTGAATCAGAGGAAGACGCGGAGTCGCGTTGGGTGGATCTTGGGAATGTGATTCGCATCAGATCAGAATCAGGCTGTAGGGCGCGACGAACAGTAGCAGGCGTCACGGTCTGTGTACGAGCACGGGAATGAGAGCGTTCTATGAAAAGTTGGTAGTCGTCAGGCTGCAGATGAGTGTCGTCCAAAGAACTTCGGGATGACGAGGATGTGGAGTGAACGTCTAGTTCTGTGGGTGACTTTGGCTCATGTACAGAGAGATTAGTGGGTCGTTGGCAATATTGAGGATGTAGATGTGTGTGCGCTGAATCTGAACTTGAAGGAGTGGCCGGACGAGAAGGATTAGTAGTGGATGATCGTGAAGAGGACGAATGTAATCTGCTGCCTAATGTGCTGCGTGAGCGCTGCCACTCGTGCAGATTGGTAAGGGAGTGGGCGTCGGTAGCCATGCTGGCGTAGGATGATGATGATATATAGGCCTTGGATATCAAATTAGGTACCTGTCGAGCGCCAGCTACGGCGGAAAGAATGTCCGATGGGCTAAGGTTTAAGGCGACAGGTTCTTAAGAAAAGCTCGACTTGGCATGGACGATAAGTTACCGAGTTATTATACACCGCACGGGAGTACACTACAAAGCGGAAGTGTACCAACTCAGACACGATCGTCACGCGTGACCACCTCTCAGAAGTATATCATGCATTCGCAATATGTCTCGCGAGTAGGGGGTGTTTATCCTTCTGGGGCATGTACTGTATTCTCCTATCCGTGCTCTCCAGTCGCAGTTGCGAAATCGACTTACTCTTGCGCATCACCCTTGAATTCCCAATGCCCTCTAGAATAAATTCAATACCAGCTTCGGTCACTTCCTTCAGTCGGGTCGCCTCTTGTTGCTGGTGGAACGATACAGGCATACGGAAAGCCAGCCATATGTAGCTGATCAACACTTTGTGCAGGGTCTCCAGCGTGGCTAGCGTGTCAGAATTTTGAACTTTGTAACCATACGCAGTGCCAAGGGTATGCCCGGGGGTGATTTTTTGTTCATGTTCCATCCTCGCTTCAGTAACATCCTCCAATGTAGAAAGCAAACGCGATTCATCCAAAGCTTCATGCAGATCCACCGCCTCGCCTGATGCGAACTGTCGCAAATAGTTCTCGAATATTTCGACTTCCAAGTCTGCTCGCCATGACGTGGGGCAAACAGCAAATGTCATCTTCTCGACCAGTCTTAGGTTTTTTCCGTGGCGGTCGATGGCCTCCATGCCTCTCCAGGAATTTCCATCGGAAGGTAAGGAGTAAAAGGGACCTAGTCGCCCTGCCGTATGAAGCAAAGAAGTCAATTGCTGCACACCGAAGGTCTCAGGGAGGAGTTGGGCAATACTACTGAGGAAAGTCAAGTGGAAGGGTATCACGGCTTTACGTAGGACAGGAGCGCGCGCTTCGAAGGCTTTGGCCAACATGGGGAGGTCACGTTGGTACAGGCACGTGACAATGCCAGGAGAAGAGGCGTCGCCATGTTCACCAAAGCGTCCGGCACGTCCACCGATCTGTTTTATTTGAGACAATGAAAGAGGAACCTCTCGGAGGCCATTATGTTTTGACAATTGGACGAAAACGATGCGTTTGATTTTGCTAATATTTTGCAAGTCAATGCCAAAGATCTACCATGCTTGCAGAAGACCTTACAGGTTAAGTCCCATCCCAATGGCATCTGTAGCCACAATGACGTTGTATCCACTGGTCTGGTCATTGAATAAGGCAGCTTGCTCGCTTCTTGTTTCCGGCGGTAGTCGTCCGTATGCTACAGCACACCGCAATCCTGTTGAATCTTCAACCAGCCGCTTTAGCTCAAAGATGGAACGCCTCGAGAACGTCACGACGCAGTCCCCCTTCTCAATACGATCCCACCGCCCTTCCAAACCTTTTTTTGCAACAGCCAATGGAGTCAGTCTTTCATAGCGTTTGATTGTGAGCTCGTCGCCTGTCTCCTTCATCAGTGCCTCAATAAGGGGTACTGCAGCTTCCTCCCCGCAAAGGTGAAGCTCATCGGCGCAAACTCCCAGGACAGCGGTAGTCCAGGAAGATCCACGCTGTGGATCAGCAATCATCTGAATTTCATCAATGACACACACATTCCATTGTTTGAACACATTGATCATCTCCACGGTGCAACTAGTCAGAGCAGCTTCTGAAGACACGATACGCTGCTCTTCGCCAGTAATAAGATTGCACTCTCTTGCATAAAGGTGTGCAGTCGAAGGATCGGCATCATGTGGACGAATAGAACCACGATTTAGTCGTTCCCATACTTCATGGGCCAGCAACCGTAAGGGCCCTGCATAAACACCATTTGGTGCAGATGCGAGGGCACGAAGGGCGTTGTAAGTTTTGCCGCTGTTTGTCGGGCCAACATGCAGATACACCTTGCGGGTACGGGCTCGCGCCATCGGAAACGCCTCGACAGGGAAACGCATATCCAAGGCTTCGTTGGCCCGTCTCAGCACCCGCATCGACTCGGGCTTGACGTTTTCAATCTCGCGATCGGGCTGTCCCGCAAACACAAAGAGATGGGAAGTAAGTCCCCGATTAACAATCGCATGCTTATCGGTCTCTTCTCCAGTCCAAAGGTGTAAGACACCCCACGGATCTTCATTATCCGTGGAATTCGAGGGCCTCGAGAGTTCTTCCTTTATATAAATTTCGTATGCATTGAGGACGGCTCGTGCTTCGCTTTCCTCCAAACCTAAGCTGGTGAGCACTTGAACTGTTCTGGGAGCTTCAACCCACTTGGAAAGATTTTGACGGAGTAAGAATCGGACGTCTTCTGGAGTGATATTTTCGATAGGTTGTATGGGAGACGGCTGTTGTCGTCTGACTTTTATAGGAGCCAAAGGCTGCTTCCATCGAGGGCGAGGAACAGAGCCAGATATTGCCTGTTTCACCGAAAGATACGGTCTCTTGGGGCGCTTAGACGAGCGTGAGAGGGGTAGAGAGCTATGAAATTGACGGAAAAGTGAGATGCGACATTGCCTGCTAACAGAAATGATGGTCGTTCTCATTTGGCTTGACGCGCCACAAAAGTAAAAGTGACTAGTAACATGTGACGTTACTTTTCTACATGGCCGTAGCGACTCCATCGCGACTCTCCGCACTTGCTCGCTTGCGATGTTCTATATTCGCGACTGCGTACAATCCAAATTCCCAACGTACAGGCGCGAAGTATTTGCGAGCTCGATTGCGAGGGCCTTCGATGATGAATTATTACCCCGATATCATAAAAATCAGCGACGTCAAGAGGCAGTTCCCAGAGCTTGAGCTTGTGGATGAGGCTGAAGAACAGAGGCTTGTGGACATTGTGGCATTGAAGGCGAGAGGAAAAGGTACTCCAAGGAAGGCCAAATCCAAAGGTTTGTCTCGCCTCTTCTCCGAGATTCGTAGAATTATAACATCTCGCACCAGAGGAAAGCCGAAGATTGTCGAGGAAAAGATAAACCGAACGGTACATTTATCCTTACTCTTGTATGAAGCTTCCGTAGTTTATGGATGTGGAGCCACTCAACATGAGGAAGGTGGTTTGTTGGAGGTTGCTGCCCTACCTGCTGTTTCCCTAATGGAGGAGGAAGATGTACAGCAAGGTACACTGTACCCCAACACACTCTTCGAACAATCAAACAGGTTCTACATAATCATGATATTATGGTGGTTTCATATATCTCCCCTGCTAACCTTCCTGCTGATGGTTAAATTATTACTCTAATGGTTACGTGTTGTTCATCTTTACGGTAATTACCGACCTGGACAACCCCTCCCCGACAGCCGAAGCTGCCGCTGAAGACGAGTCCTCCCTCCACCGCTCTTCTATCTAAAGTTAATATATCGCCCTACCCCTCGGGCAGTGATTCGTTAATGTAGCTGTGCAATGTTTGGATAAGGTCTCGTTAGGTGCGACGTATCAAGTTCGAAGACCTTATAGCTCGCGATACTTTGAAGCGGTTTATATTCAACCTCTGCCGATAGGGACGATAAAACACACCCCCTTATGAAGAGGCTGTTCAAATAATAGCCAGTCAATTTGAAGATGTCTACTTTGGTCCCAGGCTTTTCTTAAGCTGGACACCAGGCCCGAGGAGATAATATCATGTTACCTTGGCAAGGGGAAAACCAATATAGAGCTTACAACTCATTGATTACCGTTAAGGCCCGTTCTCTATTGAATCTAGCAAGCTTAGGTCTAATCCTAAATAATAGCAATCCGAAATCACTTGATGTCGCGAGTCTCTAAGCGTCAGGCACGACACTTCCAAGTTCAGATAACTTGACTGTAAATGGACGACCGTACCGTCAGCCATATACTCCAACTTCATGTTTCCGATCCTATAGGTAATTAGTGCATTGATTGCCCTGCATGACAAATCGACTTCACTGGCAGATATAAAGCTCGTTGGAAACTTGGGGAGGTCTAGGTACAGAATAGTGTCTGACTTGCTCGTGCACTCTTCATACATCATGCTAACTGCAACGCTATATGCGCTATTCTGCATCGTATTTATGACCCTCGGGGTCCATTTGGTAGAGTCGAGCCCATTGCTAGGTGGGCATGTCCGTCCATTTTGCGCAAGGAGACGTTGACCGACGAAGTATCCTAATCTCCAGGTCCTCATGGTGAAGAGCCTCAGCCCCCTCCTCACCCTATTGTAGCTCCTTTTCTATCGCAGTCTCCTCCGGTTGTCTAATTAATGTTTCCTTATTCAGCCTCCTGGATGCGGACAACCAGGTGGTCAGTCTTGCAATTAGCGTTTTGCTGCTTCTGCAATACATAGGTCCGTGAACTTTCTAATCCATGTGCTGCATATGCTAATGATCACGTCTATTTCTGTCGCATATTACAGAGTCACAATTTGAATGCAGAAAATACTACCCTGTGTCTCTTAGTTGTATATAAATTCAGGAAGAGAGCGTTCGAATACCTGACATCATTTGCTTTTGTTTTCGACGTTGCATTGTTGATTTAAAATATATAAGTTTGCAAGCTCTAAATACTGTTACTGATACACGGCTCACCACTCGCCCCTTACCCCACGCAGTAAAGGGGAAAAATTCTCGTTGATCAAATTCACCACTCAGGCTAGTGGACACTATAGACAGACAGATATTCTCGTCTGTTTAGACAAAAAATAACCATACAAGGGAACTGTCCGTGTCGGAGTAATAATCAACCGCCTCCATTCCACTCGTCGAAAAGTAAGCTGATGCTTTCCCCGTTGTGCGTCCTACGGATACTTTCTGCGATCGTGGTGCTTACGTCTAAAATTACCATCTTTGAGACGAGCTTCCTCGCTGGGACCAAACGCGGCGAGTTGGGAGTCGAACTCTCGGGTGAGTTAGTCGTCGATGTCGATAGCTCTCCATTCACAAACGTGCTGTGCTCGAAGGTGCTCGAAGGTGTCTCCAAGGTATCAGCAACGGTTGGATTGACAGGAATATCACCAGACGGAGTTGGAATATCGCCATTCATTGAAGGCTCGGCACAGAACAGGTGAGGTTTTTGTGGAATGGTGTTCGTGACCTGAAAACAATGTTGAAAGAAGGGACCACGCGAGACCGTATTTAGCTCACAACGAGCCGTTCAATAGGCAACGATGCCAAAGCTATAAAGTTGGTCTCTGCAAAAAGACCTTCATTCAGGAGTCAGCGTGAAGGCGATTCTATGACTGGACCATATGATACCATGGGAGATAAAGACGTGTATTGCTCCCGCACCATTGTCTTTGAGCGAACGGGTTGCAAGCGTCAGAGTTTTACCGGTGTCAATCATGTCGTCAATCAGTATGGCGACCTGAGCTCATGTGGTTATGCGTCATACGGCGCCATGAAATTAGACTAACCTTGCCACGGACATCTCCAACAAGAATCTCCATCTGCTCGGGGGCATTAGGAGCCTTCGAACGCCTTTTACGATGGATGAGAGCAAAATCTATCCCTAATTTGTCCGCCATGGCGGTTGCGCTAGATACCCATAAATACCAGAATTATGCTGATAACATCTCACGCACCGTTTGGCACCTCCAGCATCTGGACTTACTACGATTGCATTTTTCCAACCTTCTATGTGGGTTTTAATATAGCTCAGCATGATGGGTTCAGAATATAAATTATCAACGGGGATGTCGAAAAACCCCTGAATCTGGCCTGCGTGCAGGTCCATAGTGATCACATGATCGCACCCGGCAATACCGAGCATATTGGAAACCAACTTGGCGGTGATGGGCGCTCTACTATGGTCTTTTTTATCTTGTCGGGCGTATGGATAGCACGGTATGACCGCGGTGATTCGACGAGCCGAGGCGGTCTTGCACGCAGAGATGATGATAAGTAGCTCCATAAGGTTGTCATTGACGTCGCCGCAGCCAGACTGTATAACGAAAACGTCGGCATCGCGCACCGACTGGGTGATTTTGACGTTGATCTCCCCGTTGGAGAACTTGCGGACAACGGTCGGCGTCAAAGGAATGCCTAACCTGGGTGCACCGGTGTGACAGCGAGTCCATTTCGGTGTACTCGAACAGGCAACGAGAGGTTAACTGCTCACCGCTCGGCCACTGCCTGTGCGAGCGCAGGATGACTGTTACCTGGAAAGTCTATAGGTAAAATTTTCTGGTTTGCAAAATAAGACCATACCAGCCAGAAGCTTGATTGTGTTGCCGTATATCATAACGTTAGCCAAAATTTGACTTTGCTACGGCTTCATACAGTTTTAGAGCGAAAGAAAAGTTGAAGTGAGTACGTCACACATTTGTCACACTCTTCAGGTAAGCAAACATTTGTCCAGAAATTTAGCTCTCCGAGATTATCCTGTCTATGCATCGTACACGAGACAGGTACCATAATATCACCCAGGCTGATTATGTCGCAGAGTTCAAATTTTCAACACCATATCTGTTCAATCTACCCATCGCCAAACTGCCTCACTAATTAGTGTATAATATTAGCAGATGAAATCAGCAACTTAGAGTAATCTATTTACAGTCAATTACGATGATCTTCTATCAATTAGATCTGCTCATCCAAGGTTCTTTCGCTCAGATTCAAATCTCTGCCTGCCGTCCTGCAATCTAATTCGGTTCCCAATGCCCCAATCAGGCATGATCGCTGATAAGCGTGATCAATTGAAAACCAACCTTTGATATTTGTATTCGAACCTGGCTCCGAGTCGTCGACCTGCTTCTTGCAATCCAGTGTATATTAACAGATAGAAGAAAAGTACATATGTTATTATTTCGATTCATTTCAAAGCTTCTCGTGACACCGGGTGTGCCGGAGGGACCTTGAGGTGCTATGGCCCTCTTATGAGTGTACCATGTGCGGAAGCACTGGACCGATTACCCAAGAGACTTGGAGGTATACAAATCTTAATGTTGGTTCTGGTACCGGACACAGGACACCGATGCTCTAGCCCTTCTACAGGGGTGGAAGAAACATGGCTAGTTTATGAAATGGCTGTGTCCAAGTGCCTTCAAGGTTTCTGTTCCAACTACCGAAGCCTGCCGCGGACAAGCCCCCGCAGCAAGCGCTCAGGTCCAGTTTGTAAGTCTATACATCGGTACCCGGGCAACACATCGCTATGCATACCCGGACGGGAACTTTTAAGGAACGTACCGCGACGTCGTCATTTCGAGTGCTGTATTCATCAGTCAGTACCGCTAGGGTCAGAGATATATAACAGTAGAGAGCTGTTGTTCCCCTCTCTCTTCACAATTTCCATGGCAGCTCCATCTACACCCTCTCAACTTAAACTCATCTTTACTACGACCTCACTTCGTAACGTGACGATCGCGACAGAGTCCGACGATTATTACTACGAGATTGTAACACCAAATTGGGATTCTTTGAACACTAAAATACGAAGACTTGACTCTGAGTCAAGGAAGATGATGCCGGTTGCGGAAATGAAGAAAGAGGACGGGAACTCACGATATACCGGCCTGCGGTTTGTAGATCCGGAGAAGGCAGACACTGGATTTATCGCTCCGTCCGAATTCTTAGATATCCCGGGTGACGGAAAAATGTCGGTTTCTGATTACATGTCTATCATGTGGGGAGCATAATTGTTCATTTTCCCTCTTCTTCAGACTTGGTAGCTTTGCGGGACAAAATGGTAAACGATATCGCTGGCAAGAAACAAAGGGATCATTGGAGGTAAGATATTGCAATCTAAGTACATCAAATCTGACGACTCTCCTGTACAGCTCGTACGGGCTGATGACCAGGAAAGCAAAACGCTAGCTGTGAGTGTTGTTATCAGTATTCGATATAATAGATAATAGGCTAATTCCAAGCTCAAGCGCTTTCACAAACACCATCGCCACCTAGGGGTTTTTCGCATGTCGGAGAAGCCATACTTAGACGTCGACATGGAGCTGGCTGGGTCGATGAATGCCTTTATAGGTCCGTCTTCATATTTTTCTGTCCGTCGTTAATATGAATCAGTTCTTTCAGTGAGCTTCTTACTTGCTGAGGGAAAACGGCGTCAATGAGCTTGAACAACGATTATCACAAAGCTCACACACAAGTACATAACTTTATTTGGTTTTGACTATCTCTCCTTTTTTTGCATATTTATTGAAGATATATATAGAGATGCCGCAGCTCATAGAAAAACCGTGTCCAATAACAGCAATACAGCAAGCGAGCAAATGAAGCATCAGCAGTGTAATTGGTGGTTCAAACGATCGAAATTGAATACGCGTTGGTCGTGAGGGTCGCGCTTCCTGCATCGTGGTAGGTTCTTCAACTGCGGAGTTGAAGGAAGGTTTGAGTCCATACCTATGAAAGGCTCGGTACCGCCTTGAGCCTGAACGAGGAACTGGGAGGAAGGAATACCTTGGTTTCTCTCAAGGAAGGCTATCAACATCATATCAGAGTCTATAAACCCCACGCCGAATTCACCCTACTCACTGAAAAATGGCTTGAGATCGGATGAGAAGTTGGTGATCTCCAATGGTGCCACGAATGAGAAAACGGTCCATGTCGAAACGGTTCCCTGGGGAACACTCAACATTCATAATATAATATCCACTATGGTTACCTTGAAAAGCTTCCAAGTAATACCGTTGACCTACGTTCCTGGTGTCAGTTGGAAGAGATAATGCATGATGAAAGACCAGACAGCAGCCGTGCCAATCTGAGAGCCTGCAGGCCCTGCACCGCCTCTTGCACTCAACCAAACCATTCTGTGGGTATTCCGCTTAGGAGGGCTCTTTCTGCAACAGAAGGAAATTACATACATTTCGAATGTCGAACTAGAACTGGCACCACTCGATGCGGCTGTGTTTGAAAGCCACAAGTCATAACTGACATCGGCGACTAAATTCGAAGACACAGATGTATACTCCCAGTCCCAATGAACTGGGATTGAGCTAATGGAAGCCAAATTCTTGCCGATACCAACTCGAAGATCCAGATTGGCGTCTAAGGAAAACTCAGTCTTGATGGAGTAAATTGGACAGCAGTAGTAGGGCATACAAGATTTGACGTTGAAGTTGCCGCCAACCCAGGTGTAGTTGGTGTGCCTATGCGTGCTGTTTGTAGATTCATTGAAAATAAACCTAAAGATAGTTTACCATGACACTGTATTTCCAGACACGGAATCCGCCTGGGAAGTCTGGGAACCTTGGTAGACAATGAAGGTCAGAAGAGGACTAAAGCACGATATGATCCAAAGCATACCACTGGTCGCAGAAGCCTCTCCCCACAAATTGTCTGCAATTTAAAATCGTTCACACAGTTTACAGGTGGTTATGCGGTGGACTCGGACTCACTTTCAAGAATGAACCTTCCGTTGGCTTCGGACTCAGAGGAGAACTATCAAAGATTTCTTTGAATTGAGAAGTCTTGGTAGCTTAACTTGATGCGTACCTGTCCACTGAGGATCCCACCCCGTTTCTGCAGAGTGGGGACGACGGCAGGTGAGGCAAGTACCGAAGACAAAGTAGCTAACGTCAAGAAGATGAGGGGTGATCTGAAGAACATCGCCAAGAGAGCTGACCACGAGTGGAAATCAATCGCGATTTTATACTCTGCCAATAAAGTTTGAAGTAGCAGTGAAACTGAAGCAAAGAATTCAGTGGGCTTATTTTTTCCTTGTCGAAGTTCTTGCGAAGTATCGACGCCGCTGCCCTGTGGAGTGCTGTACAGGTGCTGCTGAAATGGGGTCATAAAATACAGGGTTGCCTTAGAGAAGATAAAGCTTCACAAGGCTGGAAACAAACCCTAGCCAAATCGGGAGGGTCATAAGGAAGACGACTGTGCCGTTAGTTCCGGGAGGAATGGGAAGAGTTCTGCATCACAAGACTTCGGAGAGTAGTATATCCTATGTGGTGTGAGGATTTTATTACTATTTAAGCCTTAAACTAGATAGAATGAAACCATCATGATTGGACTAACTTTGAAGCGTTTTCACGTCCTTGAATTCAAGTTCAAACAAGACGTATATCAACATTAAAGACCTCGAATAACACAGTGAAATGGGTTTTGGTTTCATGATAAAAGAATGTATAGAACGCCTAGAATCTGAAAATACCAGTAGCTTGGATCTATTAGTCTTCTTGTGGACAACGAGAATAAGTTCAGATCCAACTGGCTACCCACTACCAGGTTCTTCCTGAAACAACTACTTTGGTCCATTGAGAAGTCTCGACATCAGAATTTTTTCGAGGGTGGCTCACCAGCATGACCGCCAACTGCATTGGCTTCCATACAAGAACCGAACCGTTGGATTCATATGATCATTATGTGGGAGAACCGCAAGAGGGTCTTGTCATCAGCATCAAATAGTGAAATCTTTTAAACCGCGTGTAATGGTAGTTCGGATCAGTCATGGCGTGCAAGTCAAAAAGAATCCGGTGATCATTGGGGACTAGAAACTTTCAAACATAAACCACTATAGGTAGCATAACTCCCAGAGCTGGGTGCGAAACGTAAAAGAATGTTGGGGTCTAACTCGAAGAACTGATGAAATATGTGGAATCCGTGGGTGTCATGGTTGCAACATTATGATCGGGTGGCATTTGTTTTCTCGGTTGAATGTCGGAATAAGATATATTCCAGTGACCGCCCACACACGCCCATCCCAAACATGGCTGCGCGAGTGTTTCTGTTCACCTGTTTATTCCTCCCTTCAACCACCCTAGCTTCCTCTGGGGACCGTGCTCCAGAATTTCAGAGTTGCATTTCACGCTGCGAACAAAGCACGTGCAACCCTGCCACCGGAACTGTGACATTGCCATTAGCTCTTCGTATAACACGATGGACCTGCCTAGACGAATGTCGATATACCTGCATGCATACCCTCACTGATCATGCCATATCCACCCATGGCTACGTGCATCAATACTATGGCAAGTGGCCCTTCTGGAGACTGGCGGGCATCCAGGAGCCTGCATCTGTCCTGTTCTCTTTCTTGAACCTGTTGGCGCATATTAAAGGCCTCAGTACAGCCAATCGAGCGATTCCCACTGACCACCCTATCAAGTCCTATTACTTGGGATGGGGTGTCATTAATCTGAATGCCTGGATCTGGTCGGTTGTTTTTCATACGCGAGGTACAGCAACATGTTCCAGTTAACAACACAAACAAATTGACCAGTCTGGCAGATACTTCAGTGACTGAAAAACTAGATTACTTTTCTGCGGGGTTAGCCATTCTATACTCATTGTTTTACACCGTCGTTCGCCTCTTCCACTTGTACTTCCCCATACAACAACGTCTCGTTATATCACAGTCCTCAACTACAAGGTCTCCTTTGCTTTTCTCATGGGGCGTGATATGCCTAATCAGTTACCTCCTCCATATCTCTTACCTGACTCTCCTGCCTCGATTTGATTATACCTATAATGTGGCTGCAAACCTTGTCATCGGCACTCTACACAACCTCCTCTGGATCGCATATTCCTTTCCGTCGTTTTCCATTCGACCATTTCCTTTCCGTTCGCGTGGGTATCGTCCCAGGCGCGCCTACAAAGCTGCACTCTTCTCCGTCCTAACAACTCTTGCAACCACTCTTGAACTATTCGACTTTCCGCCCTTGTGGCGAGTTATCGATGCGCATGCGCTTTGGCATCTCTTGACAGCGCCAATTGTGTCATTCTGGTGGTCTTTTCTCATCAGTGATGCTCTTGATGAAGGCTGGAAGATCCCAAAGACTTGAAGTGCACATGACTTAAGGGATTAAACGTAAGTTCAACGTGAGATAATCGACGTTGTTCCTGAATGTTTCTGAGTTCATGACAGATGGAATTGCAATCAACCCTACAACCGTGAAATGCTGAGCAGAAACGTTATAACCTGGTCCGTTCCCAGTGGGTTGGATTGTGGCGGAGAAGATCTTTGGATCGGTTTTACTCTTCTGGCTTGGAAGTGTTAAATTAACCTAGTCGAGTGTACTCCATGCATCAGTTCTTCGATTTCGAAACTCCGCGGTAATTAGTGTTGAACTTCCGCGTTACCTTCCGCTCTACTCCAAGTTTCCTTTTATTGATTGTATAGTTAATCTCTGTACTACTCAAATCCTTGGACTATTGTCTTTGCAAACGGTGTGGAATCTAACGTCACGTTGAATCTTACGCTGAGTGATAGAGTATATTGGTGGGACACCCGATTCGTCTCCACCTATTCGCAGCTTACTCAGACTGACATATTTCAGTATATATATCTTGCAGAACTAAAGTAAACAATCATTCCATACGTGACGACCATCATCATGGTCCGAGCGAGTCGAAGTGTCACTTTTTCTTCAAAATCACATTTCTTAGACTCGGAAGCCCCTGGAATTGCACAGCGAATCACCGAACGAGTAAATGTACGCTAATTTTTTCCCTAAATCTCCTCTTTTTTCACTTTTCTGGTTAGCCACATTCGCGTCCTATCGTTTCCTACTACTTCCCAAAAGGAGTAGGAGAATATCATTATGGGGTTAGTTCTCTCGTTAGTATCATGAAGCATAACTTGTTTAGAGGCTTTCCACTATTAGGAACTTCATCCTATGAAACCCCATAGACTCACTCTCACGAATACTCTCGTGCTTGGTTACGGCCTCGACAAACAGATACATAATTTCTTCAGTCCCCGCCCTGCCACACAAGTTGAACTAGAGGCTTACCATGACGCAGATTATGTAGATTTTCTTTCTAGGTACATTCCTCTCTAGAAAAAAACGTTTTCTTATTTACATTTTTACACAGGGTATCTCCCGCACGAGAGACCGAACTCAAGGAAATGGTGGAACAATTTAATTGTGTCGAGGACTGTCCAATCTTCGCAGAAATGTATGATTTCTGTCGACAATATGCCGGAGCATCACTAGCAGGAGCTCGACGGCTCTCGCAAGGGCATACTGATATCGCCATTAACTGGTCAGGGGGTCTCCACCATGCCAAACGTGGGGAGGCAAGTGGCTTTTGCTACGTGAATGATATTGTACTTGCCATATTAGAACTCCTGAGGTAAGGACATTTCTCTCTCAGTAGCATGCTCACAGTCATCCGATCTTAGATATCACCCTCGTGTGCTGTACATCGATATCGATATACATCATGGCGATGGAGTCGAGTTAGCTTTTTGGCAGTCGAATAGGGTCATGACGGTCTCATTTCACAAGTACAATGGCGACTTTTTTCCTGGGACGGGAAAACTTAACGATAATGGAAATGGCGTCGGGAAGCACTTTTGTCTCAATGTACCTCTGCAGGACGGGATAGACGACGAGTCCTACCTCACCCTTTTCAAAACCGTTATCGAGGACACCGTCACTTCCTTCAGGCCAACATCTATAGTCCTGCAATGTGGCGCAGACTCTCTTGGCTGTGACCGGCTAGGGGCTTTCAATTTATCCATTGCCGCTCATGGCGAATGCGTCAACTTCGTCAGGAAATTCAACGTACCTCTTCTGATCTTGGGTGGCGGTGGATACACAATTCATAACGTGAGTCGTTGTTGGACCTACGAGACGTCGGTCCTAGTGGGCGCCGAAGTTCCCGATGAACTGCCTCTCACGCCATATGACTCTTTTTTTGAACCCGACTACAAACTCCATCCAAAAATCGTGACCAAGGTGGAAAACATGAACACGCCAGCTTCGTTACAAAAGATAACATCCGGCATTCGAAATAAGTTGCGGTATCTGCAGGGGGCACCTAGTGTTCAAATGCAGGAAATCCCTCCAGATCTTGCGGGGTGGCTGGAGGAAGAAGAGAGGAATGCTGAAGAAAGGGACGAAGAAAGAGGAACACAATTCGCTGGAGAAACACATTTCGACCCGCATCAGGCACCCAACGAGTTTTTTGATGGCGAAGGAGATAATGACAAGGACGATGATAGTGTTTCACTTTCACAAAAACAAGGAGCGAGTGCAGGGAAACGGAAAGGTGTAAAGCGTGGTAGAGGCTCACGAACGCCGGTCCCGTCTCGCGAGGAAGAGGATGTCAGAGATGATGCCTCGACCTCAACACTGGCGACAACGGAACAGGCTCCACAACGAGGGAAAAGGGGAAGAGGTAGAGGACGCCTTCGAACGCGGACTCGCTCCAAGAACAAGGACGCATCTGAACAAGTCCAATCGGGGGAGGAAGCTGAATTGTGACCGCCATCACCAGACTCGATTGTTTTATTACGTGGGACAGTAATTCTATGTAAAAATTCTCATATTGTACGATACACGAACTATCAAATATCTAGATACCTTGAAATCTTCTGTCACTTCTCTCGTGGCCTCTCTTCTCACCCAGAGAAAGCTGTTTAGTTAGCTCGAGCTCCCGCTCGGATGGCTCGTGCTTCGGGTTGTTGCTATCTCGAGACCAGGAGGATGGGAACGTTCAAACACATTCTGAACATTGAAAGATGATGACCTGGGAAACAGAGTGGCTTTATAGCTAGAAGCTGTGAAGTCATTGGAGATCTAGGGATGGCTGTTTTCCATCGCCAATCTGTAAAACCTTTCCTTCTGTTTGAGGATTTCAGTGGTCTTCATAGTCTCGAACTTGGTCACAACCCGTTCCTGTTACTCCAAGCTGCTCTGGCGGACGTGTTCGAAGCCGTCTGTGATGCGGGCCGATCATTGCTGCGACTATTGTTTGCGAATCCACCTCGCCTGACCGGACCTCCAAACACTGAATTGGATATGCAGCGACGCAAGGAACACCAACCGCAGGTCGTATGTTAGCGTTTATTCACAAGGGCGGGTTGGCTTGTGGTAAAACCAACATAGACGTACTTACTGCTCCTGCCCGCGCCTTTAAGAGCACCTTTCAAAACCTGTTAATATCAGTGAGTGGCCCGATATCGATCAAAGAAGAACAGCCACAAACCTCCATTTTTGGACCTTGCAAAAACACTGTCACAAGGCCTGTAATTCTACCCCAATAACCATGAGATTAAGGGTGTTTAAACAAAATATGAAGCAGTATAGACAATAAATGATCTATGGGCGCACTTGGTCTCTAGTTATCACCCTGCTACTAAAATCGGATACATGTCCATGTCCTCAGACATCAGAGCCGTATAGTCTTGGTACATTGCGAAACCCTTAAATGATGCCTAGAGTGATAATCAGTTAATGCTCTTCTCGCAATGCGATTGGGATGGCTATAGATATAGCCGTGGCAGTCTTAATAATTATTTTGGCCGGAGAACTGTCACTATCAAAGAATATATGAAGCAGATCAATTGCGAGTTCTACTTTGGGGATCCTCGCGTAATAATTTGTAATCGTCCCTTTCTTCAGTTTCAGTACGAAATACTAAACTTGTTTTAGTACATCACTTACATAAACTGCAGATCCGACCTCCGGTGGCTGGTCGGCGATTTTCTTGTAGACATATTTCTTTGACCCTGTGAATGATAGAAACGTTTTATGTATCGCTATCCTGACACGATTTCCACAGTTCGCAAGCCTTTTTCCGAGAGCGAGAAAAATTTACATCGCCGCCTAGGTTTGAGATCCGATTCCTTGATGTGATTAGGTAACAAGCGTGTCGCCGACCTCAGGCAAAAGTAGCTTGCGCTGAAATTTTGCCCTATAGCATGACACGAGGTGAGTCCTACTCTACACGCACAAGTACTCCCCGCCAAACTGGCACCAAGGCTGAGTAGTTTATTTGTCTTCGAACAACATTGATATGATGTCATACCATCCTCACCTTAGCTTATTGTACAAGTTGGTTGTGAGTATCTATGCGTTGCTAGCAACTAGGAGATCAATCGGCTGTCCCTTGAACCGCCCCAAATTCGCCGGGAGAGCTGAAGAGCCGGTTTCAATCCTTATTGCTCCCTCAGTCTCTCTTCCACGAGTGCCTTCTTCTTCCGCAATGCCTCAACTTTCTCATCCTTAGAGGCATCATATGACACCGTGGTCTGATTGAAACTAAAAGAAATTATGAATAATAAGATGCATATATTTCAGTCCCTAATACGTACGGATTTTCAGGACTCTTCTGGAATTGTTTATACAACAAATCCTGAGTGTCCGAGTCTTTTAGTAGAACATTGGATACGACAGTGTTGAAGGATATATACCTTGTATTGCTGTAGCCGAAGACCAGGGTGCTATAAGAGGTGGCGTAAGACTGCGGGAAGGTGTAAGGAAAGGAGTTACGATGAAAGCTCACCTCTTGTTTGATATTTGAAAGCTCTCGTTCTTGATACGCTTCAAAAGCAGCCTGAATAATACGTATTTATATTGAATACCCACTTGAACCTTGGTGAAATTCTTACTTTAAATCGGCGCTGATGGGGATGGCAAACAAATCCATCAGTTTCAGTACGATCGTGTGGCAGTAAAGAAAAGACGAACTTCAGGATGCCGTTCCAGACCTGCTGCTTGTTGGCCTACGCTAGCCTTATCGGATTTGGCGGTCACAACGGTCAACAGGTCTAGGGCGTCATCAATGCCAGTCGCCTGGAAACTCTCTACCATCTTATCCTCGTCGTTCTCATGGACCTTTGACACTGGATCCGAGACGTCAGTTAATCCTCCACCAGCTGCAATAGCGCCAGGGCCAGCGGGCCCTTGAGACTTGGTTGATTTCTTCGCTCCAGCCTTCGGAGCAACCTTGGCTTTTGGCAGAGCAGCCTCCTCTTCCGCCAACAAACGTGCATTCTCAGCTTTCCGAGCTGCCTCAGCACGTCGTTTCTCTTCCTTGGTCTCCTTCGCTTTGCTAGTCTTGGCGCCATCGGCCCATTCTGCGGCTTCTTTGCGCTCCTGGTATTATTAAGCATTCACAACTGAGCGCATAGTAGTCATAGTCACCTTTTCCGATTCTGCTGCCTCCTTTTTCTTGTTTTCGTTCTCAGCTTTCTTCGCTCGACCTGATTCCTTCTTCGCGTTTGCGCCCTTCGGTGGCATTGGACTTATGTGGCGTAAAGTAGATCCTTGTGGACGCACCTCAATTTCGCCTATCACGTTTTCCTAGTTGATCTCATTCCTTTCCCTTTTTACTTAAACACATCCCCGATCATTGATTTCATAGATAAATGGGCAGGTCCCAACTGTAAGCTGATGTATCCCATTCTGGGATCTTTGGAAACCATTCAGATGGTCCAGTGCTCGATCCCACACATCTTTATTTACTACAAATCGAGTTGGAACTACATCCCATACCGAAGTGAGCTACCAGCAGGAATATTAGTGTATTACCCGCTCTCCCTAATACATCTGTGGAGGGGCGTGAGCGTCCCCAGCTTTGTCTTTAACCTCTCAACCGTAATTTCCGGTATGTTTAATGCAAGTGATCGAGAACGAGACTTGCCACTTACAAAGGTAAGCAATTCTCTCTCTATATCAGTATATTCACTGATCATTCAAACCAACAGAAACGCGAACCGGCAACTCTACCAAGAGTAACCGAGTTTATCATCATTACTCGATTAAGTCCTGGTGCACAACAGTCAGGAACGAATCGGGAGTGACCCTAGAAGATGTTTGTGGTCAATTATGGATAGAGTCAGCCACATTCTTTTTTTTTTTTTNNNTTCTTTTTTTTTTTTTTTTGTTGAGATTCTGAAGGCCATTCGGCTTCGACAGTTACGGGGAAAACTTTATAACGGACGCCTCGTCCCCTTCACTCATTCAATTAGTGCACCAAAATCGCATTTCTCTAGGTTTGCCTCAATTCCACCATGGATACAAGAGCAAGTGAAGCGTACAGCCTCCGGTCAGCCAGGTAATAGCACTGACTGGCCTTACGCTAGTCCAACTCCACCCGGTATGAGATACCGACGTTCAGGTAAGCAATCTCTACTACGTCTTGAGTATGTCTCATTACAATCTTCTTCGCAATACAATGTGCGTCTTTTGATATATTTCCTGTCTGCCATGTTCTCTCATTTTTTGTCTCTACAGTTACCTTGATCGACTTGAAAAGGGGAAGACTTACACCAAGCAGCGCCTTGGATTTACCGCCTCCAATGTATTCGTTATGCATCTGGTGTCATAGCCACGATATTTCTTTGTAAATCGGACTCTTTTTTCCATCTATTTCCACGCCGCACGCAGATCTTCCAATACTGACCAAGGACCACATGTGTTGTTCACGACAGTATTGATGAATTACCAAGATATCCGAGAGCTACACCATACCGCCCAGGCCGATTTCCATCATAAGTCTAATGATACATAGTGCCCACAACCTCATCCCCTCTGACCAGTCCACTACTGCTAGGCATTCATGTCAATCAGCTGGTTTAGAAGCCTCACAGCTGTTCTTGACATGTCATTTGTCGAAGTAATGAACGCTCCCCATGGATTTCCGGTATAATCTTGTCCAGGTCTGCCGACGACTTTATGGCGGTTCCTCTGCCAACCGGTAGCTAGCTGACCCTCAAGCATAACCTTGGCTTCCTTGAGGACATGTATTGATTTTCAGTGTTGCCTCTGAGCTCCAAGAGTGGCCATGACCCTGGTGCAACGTGTACCGTCCGTAGGATCTACATACAGACATTGAAAGGGCACGTATTGTTTAGGATGGGAGCGATGCTTGGATTGTTTCGATAATGTGGATGTTGGCTCAGATCTTACTTTGGGGACTCGACCTTTCGTTTGGCCCAAGATGTGTTCGTGGTCCGAGAGATTGTCTTTGGGTTCTACACAGTGTGGCGTTGATTGGCCTAGGCAAAGATTAGAGGTCCAATATCCTGAATGAGCGACGACGTCAGAATTATGTATGATAATATATCATGTTAAACTTTACGGAGCAAGAATGGTCCTGGAATCATGGTACGATCCAAATTGAGAGATTGAAGCATGAGCGAGTAGTGGGGACTTATATACCTTTCGTTATGCTAAGAGAGAAATACTTTGATTCAAAGAGCCTTGTTAGGAGACAGAATTTTATTTTATTGTATGTTAATCAAATGCCACACCCACAAAAGTGATTAATACATCTCAATCATGTCTACAGGTCCCATGACTGAGTTCGAAAAGTACTAGCGTGAAGCGATGAATCTGCTAGTATAAGTCGCTTTGAACCACTACTTATGAGTTGTGCTTTGAACTTTCCCGGCAGGAAAGATTCGGATAGATCCGGCTGTCATTTTATTTTGTCAAGAAAGTAACAGCCCATATAAATACTATGAACGCGAAAATTATGTTCAAGCGTCGTCACCACTGGTGACTGGTGCTAAACCAATCCTCTCCTTCACTCTTGTCAGAGTCGCATTACTTAAGCCTTGTGCTCTTCGACGACCATCTTCAAGGACTTGCATCAAATACTTTCTGTCTGCCCTAAGCCGGGTTAACTCCCCTTGTGGAAATCGCCAACCTTCAATTATGGCGTCTGCAACGTCCTTCTTCAAGTCACTAGCGTCTTTATTGGAGTATTTTGTCCCAAGGATAGCCATCTCGTGGCAGACTCCAGAAGGCGAATCTTCTCTTTCCGAGGCACGTGAAGATTGTGACTGAAAGGCTGCGAGGATGGTTAAAAGGTTCGAGACTCCCGGACGAGCGGAGGGGTCATAGGTAATCCCATGGATAGAGTCTGTCACTGCAGTGCGTATTTTCTTCGTAATGATTGTAGGTGAATCTGTGAGCATGATGCGGGAGTTAGCATCTGGCGCAGACTTGGACATTTTTTGACTTGGGTCGCGAAGGGAAAGGATTCTAGGGGAATGTGCTTTGGTAAATTTATGATTAATGAGTCGGGATGGGCGCCGATTTATACGCGAGATCACTTACTGTAGATCGTTTGCGGTAGAGTAAAAAAAGCTTTTGTGTTACCAGGATGAGTTAAATCTGGATATCTGCGATTGAAAAGTTCGGCAATATCTCTACAAAGCTCCAAGTGCTGCATCTGGTCCTCTCCAACAGGCACATGTGTAGCTCTGTAGCCGCTTTAGAACAACTTTTATGGACGAAAGTTAACATGACAGACTGATAAGCCAGTATATCTGCAGCTTGCAGTACGGGATACGAAAATAGACCCAAATTTAACATGGAATCATCAATCTCGGATTCTGAGCTCGCATTCCGTATCGTAGCAAGTTTGCTCTTTGCCAATCCTCAGCTATGGGCCGGAATCAGGGAAGGAAGCCAACCTTCCAAGTGGTCATTCGCTTCAACTTTCCCACTGGGGTAAGACAGGTTAGGATCCAGGACAAGGATAAATGGTCAGAAACCTAAGTAGAACGGAAAGATGAGAACCGAGGAAACAAGAAGAAAGTTTCTCCCACGTCGTCCTGGCTGAACACTATACATCTCTTCGGATCTATACCCAGAGCCAGAAGACTGGCCAGTGTCTCAAACTTAGCTTCGTAGAGTTTTGACGGCTCCTGGGGTAGAGTAAGTGCGTGCCAGCCCACGATTGAATATATGAGTGTGTCCTCTGCAGAAGAGGTATATTGGAGTTTGACCCAGTTCTGTATGGCGCCCAGGTAGTTGCCTAGCTATCTGTATCCTCGGTATATGCATTTGGAGAGGCGATCTCACTAGAACGTACATGCGGTATGCCAGTAGGTTGTATTCCCGAGAACACTGTGGTAGCCCGCAAAGGAAAACTGGTCGTATTGCACGGCCGCACCCGGACGCGCTTTGGCGACACTTTTTGGACACGAATGGTTCGCGAAAGTGTGACCACCATGACAATTAGAGCCCGTTCGAACGTCGCGTCAAGGCGCCTGACGGCGCTTGAAAGTCTTTTCAGCTTTCCACAATTCGACCCGTAACATAACAGTAGACCAAAGCTCCGGACAGGTCTCCGATATCACTGTTGTATGATAAACCATGTCGGGTCTTCTCATGGATATGGGGGACGAACTAGATATTCCTGGAGGGGTTGGGTTCATCGATGCGACAGACGTCCTTGAAAAGGGTGCTCAAGGCGAGTGGATTTCAGCGATAGGCTCTCCCAATACCCTAATCAAAGTCACAAACAGATATGCTCTTTGGCTCTACTCTAAGCGTCGAGGGATTTGAGCTCAGTGACGCAATGTCAGCTTTGGAGGTACGACGGCTGGTCCTCTGGAATCTCAAACACCCTGACCTTTGCAACATATTGAAGATCATGGATCCTCGCATGGACACCGGGATGACCGACCCACCACCCCCTTTTGACCCTAACAAACCGTTGCTTCCAGAAGAGGTTTGTTGGATCCTTGATCGCTCCTTTGCCTGCGAGGTAATTGAGCTTTGGTGAAGAATACTTCACACTACTTACACTCGAGCATTTAAGATGAGCTGGCACACTGGGCTGGCCCTTGCTCAAACTGTCTACACGTTACGATATGTCCATCACCTCGCAGATATTACACAACCGTACTTTAAAGCTGACCGTGCGCCAACTCTTGGCGAATTATCCTATAATCCAGAGCACCTGGAGCGACCCTTACCACTTGTTACCCTTGTCCTTCGGGCCAGCGTGTTTTGCTTGTTAAAGTGTTGCGATTTGGTGTGGAGAGAAATTGCTCATGACCACGTGGTTGATGTGAGTTCCGTCTCCTGAACCATTGTTACTGGCGATGACAGCAATATAGGGTGAAGACTGGAACAGCGAGAAGTATGGCGTGTCTCTTTGCGAAAATGTTCAACCAGAAAGTGTTTTGAGCCTATTAGACGAAGCTGTGACCTGGTTACAAAAGTCACCATCATGTATGTCATATAGACCTTGTATTTCTGATATCTATCTGAAGACATTGAGATTGAAGTATCCTCCTCCTCCTGGCGTGATCCTCTAGTGCACCGCCTACTAATGCGGAAAGTGCGTAAGGATGTTCACCTTTTATTGCAGAAGATCAATTTCTTTTTAGAACATTTTACAGGCACTTGACACTCCTTCCACTTTGACCCTTCGGAACGCTCAGGAACATCTCACCGCCATTTTAGCTGGTCCTTCTCCGCCTGTCCCTTCCCCCGCTGTTCTTGGTGTCTTCGACTCTACCATCGCCCGCCGGCTTGTTTCTTTCATACCTACACGTGCTGTTGAATTACCGCCACTATCTCACGTGTGGGAGGCTGCCATGATATGGTTAGATCAGTGGTATGAAATTAGACGACTCATTGGGTCTGAGAGTTTATGGTGTGTTAAGGTGTGCTCACAACCTTATATCGGGAATAGTCTAGACTTACTTGTTATTCTCGAATAGGTGCTGGCCAGCTTAAGGGCTTATTCTGGACAGTCCCTGCGACGGTCCACATTCCTTCGCTCGCTTTCCATTGTGTGTGGTATATTACACTCGTCTTACGCCTCTCTCAATCGTTTCCCGTTTTTAGTCCACTTTTTTCAATGGATCAAAAATACTCCTGATACACGATCCTCCATGGCTTATTGATCGTTTTTTCTCGGAAACTGCTGCGATTCCTCAAAACATGCTCTCTCGGCTGGCGGCCCAGCTTTCCGAGGATGACAGCGACTCGTCTTCTCGTTCCTCGGACAACCGAGATGATGTTCGTCAATGGGATTCCGATGGCATTCCGTCCAACCCATCCATAGCTTCCTCAGATTCAGATAATCCAGATATGAGTGTCAAGCTCTTCGAGAAAGGATTGGCGAAGGTGAGATCAATAAACAGGCAACATACAACCAATCATTCAATAGCTGAAGTGCATCGAATAGCTTTTGGTGGACTATTTCACTTCGTTTTATCATAATCGGGCTCGTCAAAGACGCAAGTTTGTTGCCTCTCTGCTGGACTGGCATCTTGCGTTTGAACACGCATGTGATCTAGCCACGTTGTTATCATCAAATTCATCTTTAAATGTATGTCCCCAGCTTGTCAGTCAGTATCGTCTTCGACCATTGATATTTGCGACCATGATACAGTTCGCCATATCACGATTACCATTGTGTATTCGGCACGTCCGTCTTTGGATCATAACAGAAGTCGTATGTTGCGGGTTTGAGCTAGAGCTATATGCCCGCTACGAGTGGCCCATGATGTACTGGTATTTATGCCAGGTGCTTGGCACTCAAGTAGCCCTCCTGGATGAGATGAAGGCATCAATACTGCGGGATGTCGACAATGTGGACGTCCAGCATGCCTTGGCATACGCTTCGTTCCAGCGAGATTATGCATGTGCACTTCAATCATTCGCCTTTGCTATTCGAAATGTACGTGGAGATCCATCATTCGAATGAATTGAAATTCATCATGGACTCTGTGACTTTGAAATAGCTGTTGTACCGCTATTCACCCTCCAAAGTTGAAATCGATCCCTCGAGGGAGCAAGCTAATTTTGAGAGGCGATTCAAATGGGCATTCATTTCAGGATACTCAGAAGCAACCACGCTGGACGAGGACCGACCTATTTTAGGCAAGTGGCGGAGATGGCGAAACGCGCAGACCGTGAGCTATGTTGTGTTACCTTCTCCACCCTTCTTCTATTACTACTCGCCATGTTTTAGTTTCACGGGGATGGATTAAATCAAGCATTAGAGAATCTCCATCATGCCAGGAATGCATTCTTACGCCTTTCCAAATCGAATTCTGCTGATAGCGGTGCTGTATACTGCAAAGAGGAATACATAGAGGTGCGAGTCCATTTATATTCATTGCGGGAGATAACCCATGTGTTTGTATAGTTTATGTTGGGCCTAGCACGCGCATGTGACGCAAATCTTGCAACCCTTCAAAATATCTCCAAGAACCAGAATCCACCTGTGTGGAAATGGGAGTTTTCTCGATGGTTCCCTCAAATCGAGATTTCATAGTATTCTAGACCCATATTCCGACCCATCTTGACTGGTCGTCCCTACTCAGAGACATCTGCTTTTGCGCCCATCTTAGATGTGACGTGTAATGAAGAACTTGCTCAATGGTGCAGTCAATGAGTGGAATGAATGGCCGGAGACAGCCACAGGAGACGTGCATATACGAGCGAGCATCTTAGGAAAAGACATTTTCTATTCAACACCCAGGCATAACAGAAACTTTAACACCTGACTCGGTTTGTTTCTGATACCTGGTTGTCCTTTCGTACATATTCAAGCTCCCGAACGAGGTCTCCCTTATACTATTCACAAAGGGAAAGCAGATTTTCAGGTATTCAGGTATATTTATCTATCTGGGTGCGAAATGCTTTTACGAAATTTTTCTTGCGAGTACTATATCTGCTTTATTAAACCGACTTCACTCAGAAACTGGTCGCAATGGAGGGAGGCTGTCAGAGACTGTCATGTGAGTTGATATACAACATTTCCCGTGTAATATTTCTACAGGATTTCGAGTCCGTGAATCACCAGCTAATCTCATTGCCATGTCTTCCCTTGTCTACCACTGAGAATTCAATGTAAAACGGCATCTATATACAGTAATTCTCAGATAGACAAGCTTTGGCATCTTACAAGAAACCCTCCAGCGGATAATAATTAATAAGTCTTCCCCTGCCTGAATAAGCATTAGTATGAACAGTGTTTCAATCTCAAATGAAGGACTTGAGCTCAGAATTGTGATTCGTGCTTTGTTTTAAGATGTTTCTCGCCTGTTTTGATATTGTCTTCGAATTCTTTTTATGGGTTTGACTACGCCGCTTGAGTGCAGCCGCGGAACTATTTTGGCTAATATCCGTAAACCCTCTACGGGTTAGTTGGGTCTTCTAGCCTGTCCAACCGCCAGAGCCCTTACCATACTTTTTTAATGGTATTTGAGGCATCGTCTTCCAACCCTTCGTCCGAGTCGCCTCGGCATTCTACGAGGTTTCAGAGCTCCTCTGGATCCTATCAGCATGGACAGCCAGATGCTGATGAAAAGAGCTCTCAGTGTGTGCAACGGGATATTGAGGATGCGGTTGGAATTGTTGATTTAAAAACGGAAGCCAAAACAGTCATCCCTAATAGGAAGCGTAAGGAGACAATATTTAATGCTAGCTCCCCGAGGAAAGTCAAAGCGATCCGTCTTGCACTTGATATACCTCATCCACCTCCCGAATATTGGCATGAAACATACACCGCCATTAAGGAGATGAGAAAAGACGGCGGTGCCCCAGTTGACGAAATGGGCTGCCATATGGCTGGAGGACCTGTGGAGGACCCTAAAGTTTGTGACGAATAATTTTGGTTGCTCACTTCATCGAACATCAAGTAACAGACCAAAAGATTCGTGACGCTAGTCTCTCTAATGCTATCCTCCCAAACGAAGGACGAAGTAACACATTCTGCAGTATTGAACTTACGTAGATCTCTTGGAGAGTTGACTGTGGACAATGTACTGGCTGCAGACCAAGCGACAATATCTGAGGCAATTGAAAAAGTTGGTTTCTGGAGAAGAAAAACTCAGTGAGCAATTTATACTAGTCTTCTATTACCTATCTCTTACAGGAACTTGATATCGGTACTTGATATCGGTCTTAGGTATATCATACAGGTGGCTCGAAAAATAAAAGAAGAATTTGAAGGGGAGATACCAAAAACCGTTGAAGGCCTCTGCTCTCTCCCTGGGGTGGGTCCCAAAATGGCATTTCTGGCCTTGCAGGTATATTTTTCCACTTGCGACTGTTAAAACCAATTGCTAACCTTTCGAATAGGTCGCGTGGAAACTGTAAGATTTACAAATATTTACGCCTTTAGATTATCCTATTTACTCTGGCGAGTAGCAATATGGGTATTGGCGTAGATGTTCATGTGCATCGTATCACTAACAGACTGGGATGGCATAAACCTCCCACCAAGGTTCCCGAACAGACACGGTGTGTGAATTTCGTTTAAAACTAGCTACCCCTTTAATTTTGCCTTTGGATAGTCTCAATCTTCAATCGTGGCTCCCAGCAGAACTCTACGGGGAAATTAATCCTCTTCTGGTCGGCTTTGGACAGGTGCTGCTTCAGTGGTAATGCCACTTATTATTAACCACTAACTTTCATCCCTTAGACCATATGTTTACCCGTGGGACCTCGGTGTGACATTTGTACATTGACGGGCAAGGGATTGTGCCCTAGCGCGAAAGTTGACAGGTCTAATGCTCGCAGACCAACTACGAGAAAGGCTGCACTTCCGAAAGTCAAAGTGGAGGTTGAGGAACATATGGTGAGGTCGATCGATAATGATAATGCAATAGTCTGTGGGGAGACTCTTAAGGTAGAGGAGAGTATCATTGATCGTAGGGAAGGCGATGACAAGCAGGGAAAATCTTAACAGTGGTGGGGGAGTAATTGCAATCAGCAATAAATAAATAAATAGCATGTCATGCATCATTTCTGACAGATAAAAGTTCTGGTATAACAAGTGCAGCCTGCCTACGAATGACAAGGCTACGGGGGTATTCGTATGGTAATGTTTTCTACAACATACTCCGAGTCAGCATACCCTAGTAGCTGTGTGATGTGGGAGCTGGAGAGCCAGGTCATTGGTAAATTGTTTATGCATGCAGCAGAGAGAATTACCTTTTGAGTCCTTTAACTCTGCGGATTTCCGCCCAGTTGTAGTTGGCGAGTCCTCGACCAACTTCAACGACGTCCCACCCTTCTTCCTCTTCCTCCATCTCGTTAGGCGTCCTAATTCCACCGTCACCGAGAGTTCCGGTAACCGTGCTGGAACTACTAGAAGGCGTTACGTTCGTGCTCGTCATTGACCCGGACCTGGAAAGAGGCTCAAGGGAAGCAATGGAAGAGCTCATGGACACAGCAGGCATAAGCATTGGTGTGCTGGGCTGGGTTATTGGCGAGCCATCAACGTATGTCATATGGGGATCGTCATGCATCGACAAGACATTATCGTCATCACCTAAACCCTTTTTGCGTCGCCGTATAGCTATTCGCACAGCCTGTCCTGATGCAAACCCACCACGGACGTCTATGACACCTGCCGGCAGTAGACGGCCTCCAGATTCGCGTCGTGAAAGGACGCGATGAGCACCTGTGTCAATGATCACTGTACCAGAAGGCGTTAATGTATGTGACGTCCACGATTTGAGATCCGGTAATGGTGTTGGTGAGGGGGTAAATAACGTATGTGGCGGTCTGATAGTAGGGACACGAGGATGCGAATTTTCAGAGGAGAAGCATTCAGTAGCCAAGGGCAGTCGGTTATACTCAATGATACCGAGTATGTTGTTTGGGTTTTTACTACTCATAATGACTGTAGCAGTTCCGGCGCCAGTGGCAATCTCGGCAGCGATGATCTTGGTTTCCATGCCTCCAGTACCCAGTTTGGACCCTAAGGAGGTGGTGTTCACTGAGATGAAACGTAGTGAGCACTGGTGGACTTGTAGAGAATGATGAATGAATGAAATACGTACCTTCAGTGCGAATTGCACTGATTGAGGACACCACGTCGATTGGCTTGGCGAGGGGGTCCTTTCTAGGGTTGGCGGTATACAAAGCCTCGACATCAGTGAGAAGGAACAGATAGTCAGCGTGCAACATGGAAGATGTGATCGCTGATAGAGTGTCATTATCTCCAAATTTAATTTCCTGAAATGGTTGGGGATGAGAAGGTGTAAGATTCAGAAAGCGTGAGTCGCGTACGGACCCGGACGGAAACAGTATCGTTTTCGTTTACAATGGGTACAACACCCATGTTCAATAACTCTGTTAGAGTGTTCACCGCATTCAAGTATCTAGATCGCTGCACAGCGTTTTTTTCTGCTTCAGAATAATACGAAAATTAATATGAAAAAGTTGAGAGCAGCAGACCTCTGAGATGTCGCCTCTAGTGATGAGAACTTGAGCAATAGGTTGTCCTACATGACCAAATAGGTCGTCCCACAAAGCAATCAGGCGACCTTGACCAATTGCAGCCAAAGCCTAGCCCAACAGCTCGAAAATTGAGCTCATGATGGAATGCGTTCTGACTTGCCTGGTGACCAGCCAACGTTTTAGGTTTTCCCTTCATGCCCATGCGCTTTAGGCCAACACCAATAGCCCCGGAGCTGACCAAGACGACTTTATGACCCTCATTTTTCAAGCTCAAAACCGTTTCTACAAGAGAGCTTAAAATGGATAGCAATGGTTGATGTGTAGTTTCATCAACGATGGACGAGGTTCCCAGCTTTATTACAATCGTATAGCTCTTCTTCATGATGTGGCTCGTAGCTCAAGAGCATGCAAATGCTGTGGTGGATGCAGTGTTACAGTCAATTGAGCAAGGTGTCACAACTCAAAGTTCACGTGACACTCTTTTGACACACGATGTTTAAAATTCTTCTTGTTCGAGATCACATTTTCAATAATACTATGACATGGAACCAGCTTGATACCGCTTTTCATTCCATGTAGAGACTAATTCATCCACAATGTTCACTAAGTACACCCGTTTCCAAAGTACGGCCACTGATTTGAAATTATGGCAGCATCTTTCTCCCCCTTCAGGGCGCTTTTGCGTCGCTTTTCATCTAAAGGAGTCCTGGATGAGAATCCCAGACATAAAATTATTTAGTCAAAGACTGCTGACCGTAAGTCAACTTCACTCACTCAAGGTCGGGTATTGTAATAGAATCTCTGGCAACCTGACATTTAGAGCAGAGAGATCTATCGGCCACAGTTGTCCGATCCATGCTTTGCGCTCATCATTACTGGAAAGTCCAATATCATCGCCAAACCAAACTCAAGGGCTTATAAACCCATACTTCATTTAGGAGAATGGCGACAGAGTCAATGCTGATGGCATGATCGCAGATACGAATCTCACCTTGTCCCTCGACAGAGGGTGCATAAGGATACTAGAGTGGTTGACGCACAACTTGTGTTCGGTTTCGACGACTCACCTCAGACTCCCACGATTCAGACAGAGGTAAGAGAATACTGATGAAAAGGATCCACAAGAGCACTAGATCTCATATGATCCTGCATTACTACCTCAGTATGTTATAAATATTATGAGTCAACTGCCTACCGGCAGGATGTGGTCCATCAGAACTTATGTTAACCCTCCAAAGCTGGACCGCCACGAAAGCACCATCACGCCTTAAAGTAAATACGGCATCGCGAAGGGCCATAGCTGTAGCATGTTCGTTCGCATTATTCTGAAGAAAATATATATTTCGAAACATAAGTCAGATAAATCCAGCGAAACGTGGTGGACTCGACCATGACATACGAAAATACCATTCCCTAGAGGTTCAACGTACGTCAGCTTCTGTTGCAGCATAGTGCTGGAGAACCATACTTAAATTCACCGTCAATGACAGCCTGAAGGTCAGTCTGGGGAGGTGGGTTTGACAGGATTTTTTCAAATGCTGAGTGCATGACAAGAAGTTGAGTCTTTGGTAACGATAGCTATTGCGTTTAAGTACCACCAACTCGTACCTTTCACGTATACGAGAAAGGCTTATACATTCCCAATCGTCCCATCCAGCAGCCAAGGTCTTCACGATCATATCACTCCTCTCGGTTTATCCAACCTGTTGTTATCCGATATCGAGTTAATGCTAATGTTCCAGATACGATGGTGACGACATTTTGTCATTGAAGGCCACTAAGTGAGTGTAATTGCTTTCACTACTTCACACAGATTTTTTGATATTCTGAGTTTATGTTATCTGTTTAGGTTGGGTTGCAAATCCTCAGCCGGGTGATTCAATGCAAGAATTCGGCTCCTCCTCTTCCCCAGCGTACTCCGGTGCCAAACTCTACAACGGTAACATTTATAGGAGATTAAACATTTTTTCACAGATGCTACCAGCGCCACTGGTAGTTATATGTTTGTGATACTAACTGGAAGTTGTACGCGGCGAAGCTGTACGATTCCCGATTCAGAACTAACCCAGAAGTCTTATATCACGTCTAATGTTTGAATAGGAAATATGGAAACCGGGCATATTGTTTATTTCTCGTGCGTTTATCACCAATTTTAGGAAGTTGCGTTACCGCAACAGTCGAGGATACGTAGGGAAGCCCTCGGTGGGTTTACTTCTAACCAGCGCTCCTTCGATGCATGGTCCCTATTCCAAGAACACATTTACTACAAGCATTATGAGTACCCGTGTAAGCAGGTGGCAAAATTGCAATGGTTTGTAAAGAAGTGTCTTGAACTACCGTAAGGCATAAATAAACAATGGGTAAAGGTGATTTACAACCGTCGGCTGATAGATATACTAGTACTTGTATAAGTTGTAACATAATATTACTAGCTCTGTGTGCGTAAATTCCTCAGATTATATATATTATATATGGATAAACATGACAAACCCGCTGAGTGGGATTGGCTCAATGAGTATCGTGCCACGTTAAGTTCTCGCCGACACCGCCAGAAGAGTTGTGCGTAAATTCTTCAACTATTCATGTCACTCAGTATGATGCAAAGAAAGACATTAGAAAACCTTCACGTCGATATCTTGGAGCTTATATTTCATGATCTCTATTTTCCACATACCTACGAATGGGACGACAGGTGGAGCAACCGGGATGCTATAAACCCTTCGGTTGCACTATTGCCCGCGTCACTTGTCTGTAAACGACTGCGAAGGCAACTTCTCCCCTGGATATTTCGGGATGTACGTTTGACTCCGAGGCGTTTTGACTATTTTTTCCCTCGACATCTCTGGGTTCATATACGGTAGGTTCAGCATCGTGTCTGGGTGAGATTATTGGTTGAATTGCCATGCTACCTGAAAGGATATTCAGGTTCGACGGTATCCTCGCTAATGCTGAGGAGGACGAACAATACAGAGAAGTTATGGATGGAACATATCATCTCCTTTCGCACATGGAACAGGTCCACACGATCCATCTCAAAGCACCTATTCTTCCTCTCCTCCAGCACTCTGGCCGCTCGGGAGTTTTTCTTCCCAACTTGTCTTCTCTATACCTTTACAATTCTCTTCCAAGTTTGGCGATCCCCAACATATCATTCGCTCATTTTCCTCACCTGATGCAGCTGGTACAGATCCGGGATCCTATCAGTGATTTAATTCTTTTGGATGAGCGGAGAGCCCACTCCTATGGGAATTTTTTTTTGGGAGCGGTTGAAGTCTCCTCCTCGGAACTCGTTCATCTTGATATACCTGGTCAATATTTCCTCTTCGAGAAGATGGCAGGTCTATCACTGACATCTTTGCGATCGCTTGTCTTACGAGGTCAAATATCTCCCCAAACATCGACTTCCTTCGCTACGTTCCTCGCTACAGTTCCACAGTTATCCGAACTTGTAGTCGAACTTGTTGTTATGGCTGGGGGCCGCGCTTCTCATTTTTCAGTTTTTCCTACCAACCCCACCGTCACCCTTATACCGGAATTGCGTCGTCTCACGTTGGCCAATCCGTCCCCTCTAGATTACATATTTCAGAACTTGCCACCCAATATGCAGTTCCTCTCTCTGCCCTCCATTCTTTGCCTGTCAGCCGACCCCTTAACCAACAGGACGGCGGAGTTGGCACTGTCTTCCAAATCTACATCTAAAGCTCTTGAAAAATGCACAGCATCCGGCCTTGCAGAGCTGCACATCTCTATCTCTGGCTGGCTTCCTCCAGAACTTTTAGCTTTGATTTCACAGACCTTCCCAGTACTTGAACGACTCGAACTCCGTCGTCGAGACAACTTCAATGTCACAGAAGATATCCTCGAATACCACCCGGTAAGACCGACTCTGTTAATTTAAATCAGGCCTGCATCTAGTGCTTAAGACCTATTGATCTTGTTTGTAGGAAACTTACGCGTCAGCATTTTCTACTTTCTCGCACCTGCGCGAACTCAACTTGGACTGGCCTATGACAAATGAGAATAGTACACATTATGAATATAGCCCATTCCTCAGGTCATCAAGACCCCGGGTGAATATGTCTACATTCGCGCGCCTTGTTGGCCTCAACGTGCCTTCTCTAGATTCTGTCGGATTTCCAGAATCGCCTACAAAGCGATTATTTTATATGCCATGGAAAGTATTTATGATCGAGCGCCATAACCCTGGATTTCCGGTGACAGTTCGTGCACTTGATAACCTAAGGCCAGACAAAGTTGAGCCGTATGTCCTCAGTTTATACAACAAGTAAAAACGATGAAGGGTTATTAACTATCGTGCAGACTTCATAGTTCCAGCTCGCAGCTTTGCACTAGACGGCGAGCATGCAGTCCTTCACCCGAGCTGAAAGTAGATGTGGATTCCCCTGCGGAGCCTCAGACCAATAGGGCACCCCCCGGTCACTTTCTTTCTTACCTCTCTTTTTGCTTTTTCTGCTTTTAGAGCAAAGATTGAAGGATAATCTGTCCAGGAAACTGGATTGAATATACGGCATTTGGTTGACAACAACATATATCGTTGAAGGGGAAGCAGGCAAATGATTTCTGTGACGTGCATGGCATGGCATTGTGCTCTTTTGCCCCCAAAATTCTGCTTGGTGATGCTTTCACAACGTGTACCAAGGTGCAAAATGGTCAAGAGATGTCCAATTTCCAGATCAGTGGCTAGGACATCGGCGTCTTAGTGTTCTTCCAGAAGAAAACTGGATTAACAATGGACAGATAACATACGCAGCCAGTTAGCGGTTGGGAAGTGACTACGTGGTTGTCCGGCACCTATGGGCAAATGGCTATGGAGTATCTGGGATGAATGAATCTTCTCGCTCGAACAGTCAACTCCTCTGTCTCCATGGACTCTCTGTTTGATCTAGCAGTTGCATGACCTGTGTGCTAT
>QFEC01003074.1:0-16716 GCA_003316585.1 Gomphus bonarii | reverse complement strand
CTTTACTGTACATAGGATGATAACACTTAGGATTCCCCCCTTGCTAGCGCTGCATGATGCTTTGTAAGTGCAACAGGGGTTGCCCTTACACCCTCCCCTTTCAAACCTTAGAGAACTTAACTGAAACTCCCAAACAACATCTCTTCAATTGGACAGAAGGAAGGAACCTGGCATGTGACACCCTAACCCCCAAAAATAAGTGAAGTCCCACCTGACATTCTATTCATTTCACTCAACCTTATATAAGCTGAACCCTGACAGTGGGACAATATGTGAAGACCTGTGACCACTGTACCTGAACAAAGGCCCAAAGGCAGCCACCAATGGGAGAGCTTAAACCACTGGTGATCCCCAAGTCTTGGTGGGATACAATCAGCATAGACTTCATAGTCAAACTCTCCCAGGCTATGATGTAGTGATGAATGTGGTAGACTTGGTCAGCAAAAGGGCACACTTCCTCCCCATGAACACAACCATCACAGCCCTCAGGATGGCTCAGCTCTTCCTCATGCACATATGGAAGTTGAATGGGCTCCCAAAACAAGTCATCTCTGACTGAGGTCTGCAGTTCATTGCCAAATTCACTTGCAAGCTCTACCAGCTCCTCAGGATCAAGCTTGCAACCACAACAGCATACCACCCTCAAGGGGATGGTCAAACTGAGCATGTTAACCAAGAGCTCAAACAATACCTTCAGTTGTTTGTCAATGAGCAACAGGATGACTGGGATGACCTCCAGCTGATGGCTGAATTCCAATATAATAACCACATACATTTGGCCACCCAGCAAACCCCATTCATGTTGGACATGGGAAGGTACCCACACATGGGCTTTGAACCCTGAGAATTTGAGTCCTGAACCAAGATGGTGAATGAGTTTAAAGACAAGATGGAGAAGTCATTTGAAGAAGCAAAGTCAGCATTGGCCAAAGTGAAGGACAACATGGCTCAGTACTACAATCAACACTGCATCTCTCCCCCCAAGTATTGCATAAGTGACCAAGTCTTCCTCAATAGATTGGATATTCACATGACCTGGCTGTCAGGGTTCTGCTTGGAGTTCATCATTCAGTTTGTTATCTCCTGTTTATGTTTTTCCATGCCTTGCATCTTCCAATTACATAATAAGCATTAGATTAGAGTATATAAGTTGTAACTGGTGTAATGGTTACCCCTCAGCTTGATCTCTGAGGATTACCGCTACACCAGATGAGCTCTCTATGTACTTATTACTAGTAATCCTTGTATAAACTGAGGATTACTGCTACACCAGGTGTAGACCCTCCCCCTTATCAACTCATTAATATTGGAGTATCTTGTTGTTGTGACTTTGTCAATAGCATTGCCCTCACACTGGCCCTCTTGAAAACTTGGTCACTGCTATCTTGGGCCATACCCCATCCAGAGCCAAGTAGGGAAGCACTCGTACAGACTTCAACTTCCCCCTTCCATGTCCCGACTTCATCCAGTCTTCAATGTGGTCAAGCTCATTCCAGCCACTGAAGATCCAATACCTGGCCAAAGAGCTGAACCACCCCCACCACCCAAATTGGTAGATGGAGAGGAACACTATGAGGTGGAGAAGATGTTAGACAGTCAGTTGATGAGGGGTTGACTCTACTTCTTGGTGAAGTGGGAGGGTACAGATATGAGGAGAACACCTGGGTAGCAGAAGAGGACATGGCAGCACCAGCAAAAGTGCAGGAGTTCTACCACTCACACCTGGGGGCACCTAGAAGGATTTGGTCAATGGCCTTTGAATTGATCATGGCATATGCTTTGAGGATGCAGCACTCTAGAAGGGGGGGTGATGTCAGGGAACCACCCATTTCATGACCCAAGTTGATACCAAACCAATTTGCCCATACCAAGGGATACCAAGCCAAATCATGCACTCAGACAATAAATGCAGCAGTACTCGCTTGGTCCAGATGTGAGGCATACCAAACCAAGGGACCCTAAGTTTTCCTCTTAGGATTTCCCCCTTGCTAGCCTCAGCCGTGTGACCTCAGTAACCTTGGTGAGCACTCCAGGAGTTGCCCTTACATTCTTGAGGGGTCTGAGCTGTTGAAGTTGAACCTAGGATATGGAGTTGAAGGGACTTGGCTTCAACTTATGTGTTGCACCCTCTCATGTCATCTTGTCCCTGATTTTAGAGGTGGTTCACAGAGGGGTTGTGGAGAGAGGTTATGGAGAGAGTTCACAGAGGTATTGAGAGGGAGACTAAATTGATATTTGAACTAGAGAACTAGCTATGAAGATATGGGGATTTATATACATTTGGAGGCCTTGTATCAGAATGGAATGTGGAAGAGATAATATAATAGACTATGGAGATATTACAAAGGAAAAGTGTGCCATGTGGAACAACAGAACATACTATATAATGCAAGGAATGATGGAGGCAGTGATGTGAAGATCTGTATGTCAGGTATGATGTGATAATGATGACAAAGTGGGGTGATGTGTGCATGGAGATCATGTGAGGAGCTTGGAGTAGACATGTTGGTTGCAGAGTACTCCAGAGGGGTGAATGTGGCTCGATGGTGACTTGGAGGTGGATGACTAAGGGTGCTAAGGTGGAGATCTATCAGAGGGAGTTTGGGATCTAACAATTATCAGCATTGCAACAGCCTGTATTCCTTCTTGCATTGACCTTTGGAGTTCCACTCTGAGTGAGGGATAGAGGGGGAAGGCTCAGGACTTTGGAATTGATGGGATCTTCTTTGGAAATATACCATGCCTTGTCTAGGTAGGTTTTCACTGTCTTTCATATGTATAGTTGTGCTCTGATTTGGGTTGTTGATTAGGTCTTCTCTGGTCTTCATAGTTGTTTTCTAGTTTGTGGATCTGGTCCTCCCCCCGCCTTGTGATGAGGCAGTTGGCATTTCGGTGTCATTGCTAGTTGGTATGATTTTTCTCAGTTATTTTTTTGGGAGAAGCATTCTAACTAGTTCTACCAAATATTTTGCAGTACTAGGTGCACATATAATGTATGTATGAGTAACAACAAGGTTATTTTGTTTTTCAGTGATGTAATAGGCATGATAATTTCCAAGGATCACTTTGGTACTTGTTTAAGAGTTGTCAACTACCAAGTCAAAACTCACCCATAAAAACTTGTACATTCAATTTGATTTTGCATTGATTTTGATCTATTCATAATTTGAAACTTGACAATTTACTTGGTTTACTAACCTTTGGTTTTCCAGTGGGTGCTGGAAATTGGACAGAGATTTACCATTGTTTGTTTTTGTTCTATATTTTTTAAATGGTCAAACCAAATTTATTGCCTGTAATAAGCCTACAAGAATGTTGTGGGGGTTTCTTAATTTAAGTCACAGTAATTGTAGTATAAGGTCAACTATCCATATTATCAGTCGAAAAAAATTATAAATATACGTGCTCGACAATTTTTTGGATATTATCTCTAGCTCATAGTCAATGCTATCATGTTGCTCCTTTTTTCCTATATAGAAATGGCCATCTCCTTTCCAATGCATCCCTAAACTTGTTCAACCACACCTCCAGACAACATTGAATCATCACAAAGAACCGTAACAACCTGCCAGAGCTGAAACAAATAAAACAAGCTTGCCTGAATTTGGTGATGCCTTCATGTCCTCAGTGACGTCCTAGTCACTGAATTCATCCATGATGGAATCATGGATCCATCGTGTAGCTGCATGGAAGCTGCTGCCCATGGGACGGGACAAAGAGTGGGCGGCGCTATTGGGATGCGAGTGCTTCTCTTGGAGGTCCAAATGAATCCGACAGATGATGATGGTGGACAGGCTATATGAGGTATTAGTCAAGTGACCTGAATATTTTGTGCTGCGGGACTCTGACCTGTCATGCACAGGAATAAGGATTCCAGCAATGCTAGGCTATTGACATTTGATTAATTTGAAATTCACACCACTTAGACCCAACAAACATTTACCCTTAAGACCTGTCATAATCATTGCTCAGCCAACCTTATGCAAGGTGTTATTGAGTAATACCTCGTTTAGGATGGCTGATGTTAGTGTTATGGTGAGCACAAATCTGATTGGGGATGAGACGTAGTGTTAGAAAAACGATTATAATACAGATACCCATATCGCAGGACACCTTTTATAACAATTAGCTGTGATAAACTACAACACTTGGATGCATACTTTGCTCAATCAACACCTGAGTCAGTGACTTTGCATGGAATGTTCGGAACACTCTGAGCTGCCCCAAATTTCCCAAGGAACTTGAAAGAACCACTGCAATCACCACTGTGTCGAAAAGGATGATCAATACATCCAGAATGGTGCTCACTAGAAAATGAATAAGTAGTAAAACAGGGTCGAAACGAAGGAAGTCTCACGTCTGAAGATTACATGAATATACATGTGAAGGAATACAACCAACACAACTCACAAGTGAATGTTTTTCTGCACCGCATCAGTTGCTGCACAGCTGTTTATTGTTGCGATAAGCTATGCAGTGCCGTAATGGTTTTATTGGTCATGACAAAGTCAGACCATGTAATACATACCACGATGGACCCGATGCTGGCAATCAACAACAGACCAAGCACCAAAAGAGTCACTTTCTTAAGCTTGGAAACGGCATATGCCCGTGCCATTAGAAGCCCTGGAAGAATAGTTATATAAATTTCTGAGTGGGAAATTAGAGCCATTTTCACCTTGGACTCCTGTAAGGGGTAGAATACCCATACAACCACGGAAGTGAGCCAAGCCGTTACATTGACTGTTTTGACATTAGATTCTGTGCTAAACATCACGAGAGTCTTACTAGACTCATATAGATGTGATCTCTATACAATCTATGGCATAGATCTACTCACCTTTATAGGTTGGTTTGGAAGACGGCTGATTACACATGTTATAATGTAGTAGAAAACCACTGAATAGCGACACAATAGGTAGAGGAGTGAACCCAATTTGATCTTTTTCTTCCAGATATGTATTCTTTCAAAAGGGAGCGTGAGGAGTGTGTCATAAACGACAAATGCTATTTGAAGCAGTTAGACGATAACAAAGTCCGACATGAAATTACTCCTGGACTTACTAAGGGCCGCATTCTGGACATAGGTGATAGCCAAACTTTCGGAATCATAAAATTCCTTGAAACTGAACAATTTAGGTTACTCACAAATCTGTTGCATGCTGAATGAAGACTTGATTATTCTCCTGAGAAGACATCCTGTAAGTGAACGTTGAGAAGGACTGGATTGTACGTTAAAATGATGGGTTGGTCGATAGATGAATAATGTGCAAGCTTTATGAGATCCATGGCTGTGTGAAGGGAAAATATTTTAATGCACCAACCGAGGTAGTATCTCTGGCATAGTGTAACAAATCTTCTGCGTCACTTTTGAGTTCTGATCTCCAACTTGACACCTTTGATTCTCCTTCGGGAACACACTGAGATCAAACCCAAATGTGATTTACTCAGCACTATCAACCTTCCCTCCACCCTCCAAGAAGTGGCACATCAGACGAGTGTTGGAATGTCGATCGGCTATGTCACATCAGTCACACTTGTTATGTAATTCCTCATCTGTTTGCAACGAGCCACTACCTTCGCTCAAGTCAAACAGCTTGATTTACCACGGTCCTCGATCAGCACAACCGTAATTTCAACAGTGAGAAGCTTGAACCGTTTGTTACCAACAAACCGGTGACGCTCAATTGGTCGCCGCAGTCGTATAGCTGTGTGCATTGGTCACTTTAACTTACCTCATCTTATTAATTCGCGATATGTCTGATGGAGTAAGCCAAACGACGTTTTCATCAGTCATTGGGCACAACATCACGTTGGTTTTCGACGGCAAGAATCTCTAGAAAGTATGCTCACAGCTTTGCCAAGAACATTAACCTTAACACCATTGTTTTAAACCGCGGCAGACACTGATGAATTGGACAATTTCTCATGCATAACTTTAGCTCTTAACTTAAAAGGAACATAGTATATATTATACTCAAAATTCCATGACCACCTCATACTATAGCTGTCCGATGGCAGAATATACAAGAAGTAGACATGCGAGAAATGATATACATGGCTTTTGGCTCTTTTGGTGGGCCATAGGATAACTAAGTCTGGTCTACGAGAGACATAAAAGGCAAAGCGCCTTGCTTTGAGGGCAACAAACGGCGAACAACATGACCTATTGACGGCTACTCTTCTGTTGATGAAGTGCCATCAGAACCTGGTGATATCAAGCCGACAAGCGCTCCTCTGCACAGAGTGGCTTGTAAAGATTTTTTCAGCTATATGAATAGCTGAACGGAGTGATTAACTCACCACAAAGAATGTGCCTTGTTGCCACTCAGTGATAGTGGCACGTCAGTCGCAACCCAAAACTTGTGACTTAGATCTAGAACCGGAAACGTTGAACTGTTGCCTCGGTACATGAAACCGCGATGTTGAGGGACAAATGTATATTGTAGAAGAATCTAAACGCGATGCGACCTCGGGTGTCAGAAGGCAGGATCGAGACTCGCATCTTGGGGATTTTCTAAGCCTTTGTGACGTCCACATACCTTCATATCAAATGAGTTGGAATGACACCTATAGGAGTCACCTCAAAAAGATATCTGTATTCGAAGAGAGACAACACACATATTCTGTTTTGGTATAAGTCCAGGTTTACCATTCATGAGATCTTTCTGAATATCATAAGTTTTAATCAAACTACTTGCTCCTGTACATATTTATGGAGAAGGTTGTGCACGGACTTTGAGAATGCGCCGCCAGTGAAGTCCTCCAGATGTGAGTGGATCGTAGCGGACATGAAGGACGTCTCCGCAATACTTCGCCTGGATATACACACGGACCATTGAGCGAGTGGGACAGGTCTCAGGGATCTGTGAATGTAGCGTCCTTGGTACAAATATGCGCATCGGGAATGGATGGTGGCATGGCATAAAATTGGAGGAGGAACTCGAGCCTGAACAAGGCCTGCGGCACGTGGTCTCCCCCAGTTGGGAGATATATGGGTGGGGTGTGGTGTGGCCGAGTGGCCTCATATAGGATCGAAATAAGGAATCAAGCTGGTCGACGGGGTTTGGGCAGCCTTGTCTTGACGCAAGATCATCTGCAGCAGTACCCAGTCTTTATAATGGCAGATCCTATCCAATCCAGCTTTGGACCAACCTTGTCCAAGCCCTCAGAAAAACAGACTTGGTCATGAACATTGCAAGTCAGCATAATCAATCTCAAAGGGGGCATAGGACAGGAGCTCAAGTTGGTTTGGAAGTGCAATGGGCATTCCATTTGCCTCTTGCATTGTTTTTGGTCTATTCATAAATTGCAATCAGGTGGATTAGTCTCAATCAGCTAATAATAATTGGAGTATCTTGTAATTGTGACCTTGTCAAAGCAATGCCCTCACAATAATATGTATGTAAATTAGTAGCTCAGTAGTCAGAAAATTGATTAAGATCTCCCCCATATGTTCTGAAAACCTTGCCCTCCAAAATTAGGGATACAATGGGATCTGGATAGCACAGCACATAAACTGAAGCCAAGCCCTACTCTGAACCTCACCAAAGCTTCAACCTTGCTGAGCTTATGCAAGACCTTTCTCCCCCACAACTCTTAACAGTGTCTTAATAGTATTTTCTGACTCACACTCCTGATCTCACTGTTGATATGTCTACTATGACCACCTGTTCCAGTACTTGTGCCATTAGGCAACCCATGGCATCAGGAACCCTATCTAACCAGCTACAAGCAATCTCAGAACTACAATGCCTTTCAGAACAACCAGAAGACCACCCCCACTTCCCCTCACACAACATTATCCCTTGTGGGCTGCTTACAGGTAATCAATTGGTTTGACCATCTGAAAAATATAGAACAAGAACAACCAATAATAAATTTCTCCTGCAGGTCCAATTTCCAGTCCCCCACTGGGTTATGATGAAAACCAAAGGTTCGTAAATCAAGCAAGCCACTATGTGTAGCAGTAATCCTCAGTTTATACAAGGTTTACTAGTGACATAGAAAGCCCACCTGGTGTAGTGGTAATCCTCAGAGATCAAGCTGAGGGGTAACCATCACACCAATCACAACCCTATACCCTACTACAGCACTTATTATATAATCAGAAGACACAAGGTGTGAGAGTATAAATAAGAAGAAACAAGCTGAACCCTGACATCATCCCCCTCTCAATGCATAGTATCTTGACATGGGTTTTGTCAATGTATTCAGTGGAAACACCCACTGAGATATCTGCTCAATCCACTCCAGAATGAGGAGCAGGTGGAGGTTTGACTCAGTTCAATCCTCTCCCTAAGATACAGTGGGAGGGTGAATTTGTGGATGGAAAAAATGTTACTGTAGGTCTGAAATGATGCTTCTTGCACATACTCTCCTGCAGCATTGTGAGATCTCCTCCCAGTGAATCCCTTGAATGTGCAGGGGTGTTAAGTCTGGAGTCAAGGACATCTTGTCTGAAGGGTATCTGGAGTGGTTGAGCTGTCAAAGTCAAACCAGGGTATGGAGTCAAAAGGACTTGGCTTCAACTTATGTGTTGCACCCTCTTACATCATCTTGTCCTTGCATTTATGGAGGTATTATGGAGTGGTGTTGCAGAGTGAGGTTGTGGAGTGAGTTCACAGAGATAACAAGAAGACTAAATTGATATTCAAACCAGAGAACTAGTTATGAATACATGGAGGTTTAAATACATTCAGAACATGGAATTAATATGGAACAGGGTCATCTGAATGCAGGAAGAGAACTATATTAGGGTGCAGGGGTGCTAAACAAGAGAGGGGGTCATGTGAAACTATGGAACATACTAGAAAATGATGCAAGGGATGGTGGAAAGGGTGACATGGAGGTCTGTGTGTGAAATGTGAAGGTCTGTGTGTCAGAGTGATGATTTAAGGACAATGACAGGACAGAGTGTCATGTGTGGAGATCATGTGAGGAGCTTGGAGGGGATGTGAGGGTGCAGAGTATGATAGAGGGGTGAGTATGGCTCAGGCATGACATGGAGGTGGATGACTAAGGGTGCTAAGATGGAGATTTAAGGCAATCTGGGATCTAACAAGGGGACAAAGTCTCTACCTAGGAAAATTAGGTCTCCAGCCTCATAGGGTTGATGGGTAGTGGGTTTCTTCCACCAGGAAAGGGAACAAGTTGCTTTGATCCAGAGACATCTTTTACAGCTAGCCAGAGATCATCTATGGTTCCATAGCCCTTCAGTGCACCAAATACTCCAGTTACCCTCAGTGAACTGAGCTATCCAGGATCCTTTCAACTTCATACTCAGGAACTCCATCTCAGATAATAAGAGGAGGTGGAGGCTGAGCATGTCATTCAGGGTTTGGATCCTCTTGATAGGGGTGAAGGAGGTTGACAGAGCAGACTGGGTGTGGCCAAAGGATGGTGGAAGTTAGAGGCTATAGGCATTCCATGAAACAACCTTGTTCACATAGGAACCCAACCATTTGTGATCTAATTTCTTCATTGGATGAGTGGTTGTAATGTTTTGTGCATTTAGTGAGACCTTATCACCAATCTTGTATGTGAGAGTAGTCTGGTGGTGTAGGTCATAGAATCATCTGCAGTCTTTTATAAAGCAGAGCATGCTTCATTGGTGGCCATCTCCATATGAGTGGTAAATTCATCTAATGCATCTAATTGTGTTTCTCAAATTGGTTCTAGTCCAAGTCTTGTATGCTAACCACTGACTGAAGTAGAAGACTTTTTTTGTTACTAAATATACTACTACATGAGTTGCTAGCTATTTGTATGTGACTATTTGCTTGGCTTAGTAACCACTCCTCATATTGGGAGTCTCCTATTCTTAGTACATGTGATGTGTAGCTAAGAATTCCCTATTGAAAATCTGATAGATCCCTGTTGTAACATACAAATTTGAAATACTATTTAACTAGTTATTATATATCTTCTTGTGCCTGGCTGTGTTAAGAACAGGCCAAGGTGAAGTTATTATGTAATTCTCAAGCAAGGTTGTTACTTTGGGCAAGGTTCAGAGTAGGGCTTGGCTTCAGCTTATGTGCTGTGCCTTCCAGATCCCATAGATTCCCTAATTTCTGAGGGTGAGGTCTGACAAAAGCCTTTGTTAATATTTTTCAGAAAAATGAGGAAAACTGGGAGAAACTCAATATACGATGCACCCAGACACAAAACACAGAATACATGACATAAACTTGAGTTGCATCTCAAAATAAACTGGCACTGTAAGGGCAACTCCCTTAGTTATTCCAGAGGTATCTCACAGAGCTAAGGGGAGGAAATCCTAAGGTTATATTACTGCTACCTAAATACAGCATGACTAAGGCTCTCACCTAAGGGGAGGAAATCCTAAGAGGAAAGTCTAAGGATTCCGCCGCTAGGGAGTCTCTCTCTATATATACTCTTTTACCCCCTTACATAAGTGGTCTGTGCGCTGATTTGTAAGCACCCATCCAGGGGTTACCTGAGCCTACCTCCTGGTACAAAGTCCGAAGCCCAGGTACCTGGCTCTGGGCCCCTGTCCTCCATTATACAGTGTCTAGTTGTGGAGCAATGGACATTACAGAGGTAACGGACATTCCGGAGGTGATGGACATTCCGGATGTGACGGATAGAGCGGAGTTTGAATAGGAGGTCCCGGAGTTGAACCGGAGTTTGAAAAGGGTCGTCCCCTGACAGGCACACCATTCAATGTAGTCATGGGAGGGCCAAAATCACCTTAATTGCTAAAATACACTGGTAATTTACCTATACAAAGTTGTAAAGGATAAACTATACTAAAGGGTGATGTCACATATGATGAGCATGTGACATGAATGTTATGCATGAGAGTGCCAGCACATGTGATAATAAAACTAAATAAAAAAAATTCCTTTTATATTTCTAGCAGCCTTGGGGTAATCTTAGTTGATTTTATAACTACTGAGCTACTAATTTACATATATTTTATATACTAGATTAGTATTTCAAATAGTCAGGATGATTTCAAATCAAAAGAACAAGGGGGTTTTGTCAGGGTTTGATTGATGATTTTCCCATTTGCATTTGCATCTTGATTATGTAATAAGCACTGGAGTAGAGCATAGGGTTGTGACTGGTGTGACAGTGACTCTTCAGCTTGATCTCTGAGGATTACCACTAAACCAGGTAGGCTTTCTGTTTATTTGTTGCTAGTAAACTGTGTATAAACTGAAGATTACTGCCACACCAGGTGGATTATCCCTTACCAGCTCATAAATATTAGAGTATCTTGTTGTTGTGACCTTGTTAATAGCGTCACCCTCACAGGTTTCCAGAATGGAAATTAAAACAAAGGCAAGGTAAAACATGGGTGAGTAAAGATAAGGTTCAAGCAAGGTGTGTTGCAAAGATTGTTGCATGAGGCAATGGAAATTACTAAATAGAGAAAGAGTATTGTAAGTGGAGAATTTAACCAAATAAAATAAGTGATGAAGAGCAAGGTCTAGAATCTAAGGCTAAGTGTTAGATCCCAGATTGCCTCAAACAAATCTCCATCCTAGCATCCTTATTCATCCACCTCCATGTCTCATCAAGTTGTACTCATCCCCCTAGAGCACTCTGTACCCACATATCCCCTCTGAGCTCCTCACATGATCTCCACACACATGACACTCCATCCATCATTGACACCATATCATTATCAGACCTTCACATCACACACATGGACCTCCATATCACACACACAGCTCCATATCACCATTTCTGTTATCCCTTGTGTTATTTTCTAGCACATTCCATAGTTCCATATGACCTACTCTCTCATTACAGTATCCCTGAATCCTAATGTAGTCCTCCTCCCACATTTGGACAACCCTGTTCCATTTTGATCCTATGTTCTGAATGTATATAAACCTCCATGTATTTGTAGCTAGTTCTCTAGTTTGAATATTAATTTAGTCTCCTCCTCACTATCTCTATGAACTCACTCCATAACCTCATTCTGCAACACCTCCATATATACAAGGACAAGACAATGTAAGAGGGTGCAACACATAAGTTGAAGCCAAGTCCTCTTGACTCTATACCCTGGTTTGACTTTGACAGCTCAGACCACTTCAGAACCCCTCTGGACACAACATCCTTGACTCCAGACTTAAACAAAGGGCTGAGTGGGATTACTTGAAATAGTGAAAAGGTTATTTAATCATGATGACTGGTCATCTCACAAGGTGAGATCCTAACAGACTGTCTGACTTTGTGATTAAATAAGCTCAAGTGTTGTCCATTTTGGGTCTGCCCTGCTTCCAGAGTAGATACCAGCCTTCAATGTGTATCTTGTACAAGACAAAAAAGACTAGAAGAACCAAGCTTTGGAAGTTAGGTATTCTGAGACACAAGGCCAATAGAAGTCTTCTAAATAAATTTACTTAAAATGTGACAAGCTTGCTACAAGACATTGTAAGATAACAAGTCATTACCCCTCACTGCCACTATTGCAGGGAAATACTAAGATAATCTAAATATGACTAAAAAAAATTCAGATTCTAAATATGCATGTAAATAGTAGTTGATATTCCAGAAAATTATGTAAGTCTTTGTGAGACTACTGCCCATATATAGCTGTCTGTGAGTGGTACTACAATCAGTTTTCAGAGTGGCTGTTAGGATCTCACCTTGTGAGCTCCATGCTTGCTTAGTCATCATGATTGAGTAATCCTTTCACCTATTTGAGTAACCCTGCTCAGTCCCCTTGTTTACCCAGCCTAGAGTTTAGACCTCACCCCATTTATTCACTTGCATTCTCTGCTTGTGATATACTTTCCTATTCAAGTAATTTCCATTGCCTTGTGCAACAATCTTTATAACACACCTTGCCCAAACCTTTATTGGAAGGCAGTGCTGCATACAGGACTGCGCACCAGGTATGGAACCATTGTTCTTACCCTCTATTGTATTTATTTCTATTGTATTTGTGCCACACTCCTATAGTATAAATACCATGTAGTTAGCTCAGTCTTCCCTCAGTCGAGTTACAACTACACGACTGAGGTGAGACACTTATCTGAACCCTTACTATACTTGTACTCATACATATCTAGTCTTTATCTTCTAGGTAGTATTAATATCAGTCGAGTTACAACTACACAACTGAGTCTTTATCTTCTAGATTTCAACAACCTTATCCTTACTCATCTATGTTTCACCTCACTTTTGTTTTAATTCCCATTCTAGAAATCCCCTTGTTCTTTTGATTTGAAATTCTTCTGACTATTTGAAATACTAATCTAGTATATAACATGTATGTAAATTAGTAGTTCTGTAGTCAGAAAAATGACTAAGATTACCCTGAGTATTCTGTCAGACCTTGCCCTCAGAAATTAGGGATCTTATGGGATCTGGATGGCATAGCACATAAGCTGAAGTCAAGCCCTACCCTGAACCTCACTTGTTGTCACAACCTCATGCAAGCTTTACCCAAGAACTTGGCTCAGCCCATTCTTAACATTGGCTTAGAGTCCACAATTGGAAAAAATCCACTAAAAATGGTTTAAAGTACAAATAATTTGCTTCAGTTTCCATAGCAAGTCAGAGGTTTACAAAGCACTTTGTTTATGGTGAGTGTCCAATCTATTTTAAGTTTATTCTAACATAACAATCATCACAAAAGGCCAAGTGGATGCTAAGATATTAATACCGGGTAGTATAACAGGTAGCATCATTGAAATGGCACCAAACCACCTCCGGCAGCCCGACCAATTGCTGTAAAAAGTTTCTCCTTCCTTTTCTCCTCTTTCTCTTTCTCTTTCTTTTTGTTTCCTCGTACTTGCGCACCGTCATCTTCCTCCCTCCGATATTCTCTTTCTTCTTCGATGCCATCCATAAAATCCACCATGAACGCACCAACACCCTCTTCTCCAATTTCGGCGATCGCGCGCGTTCCCCACTTCCATTCATAGCTTGCGTCACCACCATCGCCATCACCAACTACACCAACCCCACGTGCCCGCTTCTGGCCACTTTGAATTGATGCAAGTGAAGTTTTTTGTTTGTCAAGGTAAGATTGCTTCGTAAGTTGAGCCAAATATGCATCGATGGTAAGTGGCTTCACCGTCTGGAATATCGCATTCGATGGAATAGACGATCCCATGGGAAGTCGAAGACGCTTTAAATATGTCCAGAGTTGCACTTATGCAAGTTTGAATGAATCGTGGATAGAGGGACCCTTGAAGTCAAATGTTTGCTCACTATCAGTAAGCACTCGACCGTTGACGAGAATGAGGGCCAATATGACGTGAAGTACACCGGTCATCCCCAGCTGGTCTGTGTTCCCATATTTCCATGTGAGAAGTGTCCCCTCGGGACGGCACTCTTCATTATGGGATCGCCACAGGGAAAATTCGGCTTTTTCTGCGTCCTCTATTTGAATATCATACACTGAGGTCGCTTCGATGATGGTGCTGTCCAAAACCGAACGTAATACATATTGTTTCGATGACGCAGTCGGTGCTATAAGCAAAAAGTTAGTTATTGTGTGGGCGGGAGAGGGGAGCAAGTACCTTTCTTCTTGACTCCGGCTACATTAGTCTCTCCTTGAGCTCCGTCTCGAGCTGCATCTGCCTTATCTTTCTCAGCGCGACTCATGATTTCATGAAGTTCCATTCCAAACGTCTTGCCCAGTATATGCTGCGCACGTCCGAACACAAGTTGGAAGTCACTCTTAGATGCACGTCCACCAAATACTGTACGAATATTCCGAACTAAGTAAGTAGCAGGAAACAATTTGATTAATAGTTACTCTTCTTCGCAATCTCGTCACGTTTGAGTGTAGTTCGGCGATATTCGGTAGAAAGAGCGAGGCGAACTAGGTCATTCGCTTTACGATCTACTGTCTGATACACCAAATGTATATTAGGTGTATGTACAAGGACAGAAAGACCCACTTTAGCCTCGCCTTCAGTATCAGGGTCGTCCATCTCCTCGTCCTCAGTTTGCTCTTCGTTCTCCTCTTCTTGTTCTAAGACGCGTCCACGTCGCTCCTGAGTGGGCTGGCTGTGCGCACCACCTTGCGAACGTAACTGGGACTGAGACTCTGATATCTTTGCACATGCGGCACGCGGCATGATAGAGACGTGTTGTCACCGAAACTGACTTGAAATAGTCACGCGAATTAGTCACTTAGCGCTTGATTTTCAAACTACGACTAGGTATGGCATGTATGAACTCATTTATTCCATTATTCCATTATTCCATCTTCTTTCACACACTCATAAAAAGAATTTCGTACACGCATGCGCTCAACTGGCCTTTCATCCTATCTTACCTACCCAATAATTTTCCATTTCAAACAATTGGGGATTGCCGACTGCTGTCGCTTATGCTCTGTCGATTATATCATCACTGCTAAAAAAATGTATAGGTCTTTAAAAAATGGATTATATTATGTATGTACTCCTGTACTGTGATAATATTATATGTGTGATGCAAGTTTTCTTTTTCTTTTGCATGGGAGAAACTTATTATTCAAGCCTAGGGCCAGATGTACGGATTTATGACGACTCGGAATGATCTCTGCAATTTCCCGATTTCCGTTATGTACCGTTCCGGCCGGCGGACGTCCGTTAAAACTCCCAGATTCGAATATTGATTAGAGATGCATGTTTAAGTAGTTGATATGGTGGTGCCGGCCGCGGAACTGTAGACTTTTATTACAAATAAATACACTATCACAATCGATCACTGCACTCCGGAACTGTGTTAGACTTCGGAAACAATCTAGGGCCGACTCGGAACATCGACGCCTGCGTAAATTTTTAAGTTCCAAATTTACCAAAGTCCACCTGCATTTTTCCCTCGCTTTCGAGATAAGCTAGCCTAGTCCCTAGTCCCTGAAGCTTTGATTAGGTGAACGTCAAGTTGCGTCGCGAACTGGGAATTACGAATCTAGTGTTTTTTTTTTTCACGTGAATTTTTCTTGCCATTCAAAGAATTGGATTCTAAGCAAGCAGCAGCCACGAAAGCAATGCACACACTGGTGCTATGGCGAAGAAAGCTTGCACGATGCATGGGTGATGACCGCTTTTGACTGATATGCATGAGGAGAAGGGAGGAAGGAAGGCAAGGGAAGAGGGTAGATGCAAGGTAACGGTGAAGCGCATAAGGAGGGAGCGTGAGAAACTGGAGTAGTAGACTGAGCAAAGGCAGGCATATGGCAGGCAGCAGATTCAAGTGGCAGGAGAGTAGAGTTGGTTGGCCCGATGGATGGAGAGTGGATGGATGCTAAGAAGGTTACAACTGGGCCGGCAGTGATAAAAAGGACTGTAATACGAGGGTATAATTCTTCTGATTAAGACCATAAGCGAGATGGACGGTCTCTGCGATATTTCTTGACCAACAGTGGATCATGAAGGACCCGGAACTGCAGCATGCATACCAGACTTTGATGTCCAATTCGTCAACGAGCTATTGATGAAGGCAAGTTGTGAGCTGCGCGAGCGAGGGTATAGCGAGCCTCAAGTTGCTTGCTGGAAAGCTTGGGAGCCAGTATAATGTTTGAAGAATCGTGGCGGACATGTCGCCTCGAGAATTTGCGTACTGTAAGAACAGGTGCAGCGGTGCATTACTACTCCTGTATGGCAGACGTGATCCGTTCTTGACACCTGTTGATGACACATAACATTCCCAGCGTGTACAATGGGCTAGGGTGGGCAATGCTCGCCGTGTCTTCTATCCATCCGTCGTCGTTTACGATGGATGGCTAAA
>QFEC01003070.1:0-16321 GCA_003316585.1 Gomphus bonarii | reverse complement strand
GACGGAGAGACGATGCCCTATCTTGGTTGCTATGCTACCAGTATATGTGTACTAACAAAAGCTACAACACAACACAGTCTAAATTTGAATGTGGCAACAAGTTCAGACCAAGTGTCTCATTGATCCGTGTGTCTTAATGAGCCATTGATGACCCTTCAATTTCCATTATGGCCCGCCTTCATAATTCCACTCTCACACTTCTCTGCCATCAGTTCCTGACTCTCTCTAGCACTCAGGCATGCGAGACGGATTTTTAATGGTCCACCAAGGATACGCGTCGCTACGCAGTTGCTAGCATCAGCGAGTGGAATAAAGTACTGGGAGCTCAAGTCACATATGGGGGTATTGAAAGCAACACTGGACAAGGGTCAGTATGCCCTGCACCATCTGAGGTGATTGATGACATTAAACCTTCTTCACATGGGCAGTGCTACGATTCACGAAAGCGAATTATGGTAAGCTATACTGGAGGCGAAAAGACTACAGATACTCTATTCAGGATCAGGTCTGATATTGCTGAACAGCCTTCTTCTGTACTCACCATGGGAGCGGTCTAGTTTATAGTCACATGCCTCGTTCACCAGTGGATGATATCACTAGGATACTGGTGATGGGATGGGAACGAGCACATGTATACACCTCTTTGTAAATTTAGTGAAATATGAGAGCAACTACCGGGCTTCAAATTGAACCACTGCCGAGGGTGGCAAAAATCTCAGCGGCGAAATAAAAAATGGAGCCCACACGACTCACTCTTGCGTGTTCGCTTTTTGTACATGATGCGATGGCCGCACTCTCTGCAGCGGATAGGCTCTCGCGTCTTGATTTCGTTTTTTGCGCCGCAATCTACAAACTGCCGATAAGGGAGTGACGGAGCACGGCCACGGGTTGTCATACCAGCACAGATGTATTCCATGTCCTGTTTTTGCGTCGGAGCGAACGACCCGCCTCCACCCCCAGGGTTGTCGCGCTGTGGCGGCTGGCTCATGATGGGTTGGTGGCAGCAAACTGAGTGTGAAAAGGATGACTAATGGAGGGCATGAGAATTGAGTCGAGTGCTGTGGCAACAGAGACCACCTGCTCACCACAAATTAGTCTCTAGTTCACAAAGGGTAACAGGCGTCCGGTAAGGGTGATTAGAGCGCCTGCCCTCGTTGCATTTCCTTTACCAGAGGGCCAGGATGACGACCGGCATCGACAACCGAACTCGACAACGGCAACATTGCTAAATAGCTCCCCCGAGCCTTATGATATATAATCCCTGCTCGCGCACGGGAATCAACAGGCTCACCGTGACCCACCCCTCTAATGCCCCTCCCGACCTTCTCTGAGCTGTGAGCGGTCATGAAAGGCTGACACCTCTGTGCTCAACTGACAGTCCCAAATCTCTCCAGCATGGCTTCCTTACAACTCTCCAGCACAGGCGAGCCTGAACAAGACTCTTTACTCTCCCCCGCAGAGTCCTCTTCCGCTCCTTCCTCTCCTCCTCCAAGCCCTTTACCTCCACCGGCCCAAGGCCAGCACCCTCCTTCCCACACTGATTCGCCCTCCATCGTCATTTCTCAATGCGAACCCAATGCAAGACGCCACAGCGCGTCGCAGAGTCTGGGTCGCTCAAACCGGTTCGCACCATATCTAGGTGCCACAAGCAATGTATGCTTCCATACCTCAAAAGACCTCCATTCATACTCAAGCTGTGTCCATGCACCAGCATCATTTCCGACGATCCAGCCTCACAGACCTGTCTCCCGATTCGTTGAAGCGCCACATTCCACATAGAGTACGTATCATCCCCGTCCCCCCCACCCCACTTGCACGCGAAGGAGAAGCCGGCGTTAACGCAGTCTTATACAGGCTTCGTCTGCTTCACCTCGTATGCATCCCAATACACTGCGTGATGTGAGCATGAATGCAACACGCCCAGCTCGTCATTGCAAGCTTGTCGACATCGACACCCAGTCCGACGTTCCTATTTCTTCTTTTGCCCGCCGGCGTACACCACAGTCGTCGCCCACGATGCCCACATTCCCTCAGAGGAGGCGTTCAGTCTCTTCCCAAGACTCTCTTTCACCCGTGCTTCTTCCCACTCTCCTTCCAGGATTGACGGTCCCATCTCCCCCTACCACTGACCTCATGGATGTGTCAGAGATGGAAGACGTTCTTTTACCGCACTACCCAGCCCTCCCAAAGCCTCGTCACCGACATCAGGGTCTGCGACTGTCCTCATACCGAAGCTCGTCGCAGCTACAGGATGTCAGAGATATGGAATCTTTTCGATCAATCCCCTGAATGGACACTCTATTCGCTCTATTGCAAGGACTTTGAGTTGTTATTAGAAAGCCCGTCCAAACGAGCTTCGGACTTTATTTTCAGAAAATTTTATACTTCAATCTATCCACTCTTTTCTTTTGGGCATCCTCATATCGTGTCTTTCTTCTCATCGTGTCTTGTAGTACAATCAATCAACCCTCAGTTGCATTCTGTGTGGTATCAAATTTAGTTGTCAGTGGTGGTCCGATTTAGTTCATTGCATATCTAATCATCTTCTTCCTCGAACACGCGAAAGCAGGACTCTACGTATCTAATCATGATCGTCTTCGTCGAGCCCCGGACAACCGTTTAGCAGATCCTCCGAGTCATTGTATTGTGTGCCACACCAGAAGCAATAGAAATATTCAGTTCTCAAGTAATCCAAAAGAAGCTTTAGTCTTTGTCGTGCCTGTAACAAGTGATATTGAGTAAAAAAAAGGGAAAAAAAAAACAAGGGAAATGTACGCGCATTCAAACGTAAAAACTCCATGGCTTTTTTCACTTCTGGGGGTGGAAAGCGATTCTCTGACTTGATTAATGGAGGTGAAGATGGGGCGTCCGCATCGTCTTCTAGCTGTGATAAAGGCTGTAAAGCATCGGCTCGCATCTGTTGACGGAGGCGATCGTTTCTTTCAGTCGAGCCATCCAGAGTCGTTGTTATATCCTCTACAGCTTCCGAATCCGACGTCAAGGCGTCGAGTAAACCAGGAGGAAAAGTCTCAGGGTCTTGAGGGTTGAGACAAAAAACATTGAACTAAAACCCCCCACTGCTTCAGAAAGAAAGATATCGGTGCGAAATAACACATTCACACCCACCGCGATCCCAGCCTTCTCGTCAAGCGTGCCGCATGTGCGAATCGCCGCGCCAAGCCGCCCTTCCGCCCGTCGTTCCTCGTAGTCCTGCCTGGCGCGCTCCCGGTATGATCCACGCGCCTCCTCCTCGGCTTGCTGCGCGACCTTGGCGAGTTTCACAGCAGCTGTCGGAGACGCTGCGCGTTTCCGCTTCCCCACGCCCTGACGCCCCGACCATACGTCCAGAGGCAGCGGCTCGACGAGATGTCCAGACGGCTTGGCAGAAACTGCGGCTGGGTCGGACAGAGCTGCGGTGGCCTTGTCTGTGGTGGAGGTAGCATCGTCTTTTCTGCCCAGCGACTCTCCCGGTTTGAAGCCCATCTGTGACACTAGCTATGGTTAGAACAGTTGCTTTGTATATATGGACGCTGGGACGTACCTTGAGCATCATTGCGATAGCCTTGCTGCTTACACCTGCACCCATTTCTTCCTCCTGTTTGGCCCTTTCGAACAAGCTCTTACTCAACCCTTCTTGGCGGGACTCTTCCTCAAGCTGACGTTTGCTCTTTTTGCGGTTCTGGACATTCTTGAGTTCCGCCTTTCGCTGAGCTTCTCGGCGCCGTTGTGCGTATGTCAATCCCTGCGGATGAGCCGCAGAATCCGCAAGGAATTTGTCAGACAAATAATCTTCTTCTTGGTCGGACATTCAGTTTGGGTTGGTGTGGCGCCAACTTTGATGCGACAGAAACTCAGCTGTCGTACTCGAAAAATATCAAAAAATGTTTTTTTTTTTGTACCAGCTCCATAGCGATATGCAGACACCATACTGTACTGGAATAAAAAATAAACTAAAGCAGGCCAGTGGGTGAAATGGGAGCATCGTAAGGGTCTGGAAGATCAGCGTAACAATCACCATCGCTGACGCGGGTGGAGAAGGAATTAAAAAAGCGGATCCGGAATGAAGTAGCAGTGGCTCTCTTGAATATCAAGTGGCGACAACGGTAGCTTCTGGGGTGGCTCCACCCTCGGCTTTCTCGCCATTTTCCCCTGCATCATCTTTGTCTTGAGCATTGACGGCAATCTTGACGGCAATTTCCCGTCCATCCACCTCCTTTCCTTGAAGAGCTGCCAGCGCTTTCTTCTGCTCTTCCTCGGAGCCAACGTCAACAAAACCATATCCCTTGCTCTTCCTGGGAGTGCCCCATCTCTTCCTGACGACACGAGCCGAAGCCACGTGAATGTCGTGGGAAGTGAAGAGCTCCGAGAGCTGGGCATCGTCAATGGTGAAGCCGAGATTAGCAACAAAGAGCACCGTCTTGGATGGTTCGCCCGCAGGCGGCTCTCCAGCAGGACGAGGGGTGCGTTTGCGGGGTTGACGCGGCGTTTTCTTCTTGATGGGTTCGCCATTCTGGGCATTAGGGGGCGCTGCGTCCGCGGTAGTAGCAGTCTCGCCCCCGGCGGCGTCGTCCTTGACGACCTTTTTGATCTTTTTCCGCTGCGAAAACCAGCGGTAAACAGGGCGTGGGAGGGAGAGAGGAAGGGCACTAACCATATTCCTCTTTTTCTTGGGCTTGGCGGCACCGTCGGCCCCAGAAGTGGCCCCTTCGGCCTTGTCGGCCTCGCCGTTGGCCTCTGCCTCTGTGACCTCACCTGGGGGGGCCTTGCTGCCCCTTCTTCCTGCTCTCCTCTTTGCTCTCCTCTCACTTTTTTCTTTGTCCTTTTGTTCGGTGGGCTTGGCGATTTCGATGATGACAGTGCGGCCGTCGAGCTCCTTCTTGTCGAGAGCGGCGACAGCCCTTTCGGCAGCCTCGAGGGTGGAAAAGGCTACAAAACCATAGCCAGCCGAGCGAGTGCCACGTTGGATAACCTGGGCAGAGAGTCTGCAGAGAAAGTGAGCGGGCGGGTGGCATCAAAATGCGGAACAGAGAATACATGTCGGTAGCCACGGCATCAAAAAAGGCCCTGAGGCCCTGGTCAGTGGTAGAATAGGCGAGGTTGCCGGCAAAGACCTGGAGGGGCGATTAGAAGGCGAGAAGAGCGGAAATAGGACGGAGACGACCTTGTAGCCTGGGCTTTCTTCGGTGGTGGGCGGGGGGACGCCGTTCTCGGTGACGGGAGCGGGAGGAGCGTCAGACATGGTGGGAGGAACGATACTGGACGCGCTGGGTGAACGGATGTTTGAACCGGTTTTCGTTGAGCAACTTGATGGGTTAAGGAGAAGGGGGGCGGCGGCGAGGCGGACGCTAAATAGGCGGACAGACGCCGGCGGCCGTCAAAATAGTCACCATGGAGTCTTGATCGCCGCGTCTGGCAGCGCATGCGGCATGCAATACTCTATCCAACACTCGACCACAGACCTGCACCAGTAATTTTACGTCACAACGCTACTGGGTAACCAGGGTGTCCGATCTCCCGCGGTCCCCGGGGTCTCTGGGGCTGGTATATATGGAGCAGTCAACCAGATCGTTGTCAAAGTACTCTCCATTTTCCGGTAGACGACGGCGGTGGCGGCTTACACTCTTTTTCCTCGCACATTCATTCGCACACGCACGGCTTAGATATGGCCCTCAGTTCCCATCTCCTTTTCTCCCTTTCCGCAATCGCTCTTTTCATCTACGCCTTCCAGACCGTCCCCGTCGCTGCTCTCACTGTTGAGCATGGCGCCCGCGCCCTCTCCCATCCTGCCCACGATGCCCTCGCCATGCGCAAGAGGTCCGGTAATGCCAAGCGCTGCAAGCCTCGCCCTACCCCGTCCTCTGCGTCTATCTCGTCATCCTCTGCCTCTCCCTCGCCTTCCCCTGCCCCCTCTTCTGCCTCTGCTCCCTCTCCTGCTCCCGCCGCCCCGCATTCGTCTCCGGCCCCTGCTCCCTCCCCTTCTCCCCCAAGCACCAATGGTAAGAATCCCAAAGCTGGCGCCGGTTGGCCAAATGGCGACCAAGGCTTGGACAAATGGGCGGGTCTTCTTACCACGTATGTGCTCAAGTCTTAAGTTTTCGTACCGCTCATTTCTGCCCAGCATATACACGTGGGGCCCATCGTGCCCGCCCTCTGCCGCCAAACTCGGTATCCAATGTTGCCCCATGCTCTGGGGTTGGGATCAGGTCGATGAGTGGGTGTCTACGGTCATGAACACCAACCCGAGTTGTGTAATGGGCCCCAATGAGTACGTCTAGCCTGGCGGAAACCACACACTTTTGCCTTAACCGGAACAACAGGCCCGAAATCTCTGGACAGTCGAACATGTCTCCACAATCCGCTGTTGACCTCTGGTACCGCTATATAAAACCGATGCAAGCAAAGGGCGCTCTTTTGGTCTCTCCCGCCACCACCTCGGACCCTGGGGGCCTGCAGTGGATGATTGAATTCGTCAACCTTTGCGGACCAAACTGCGGCGTGAGCATCCCACATTTCCGAGTCTGCAGAATCGCTTTACTTATACCGCGTCTCGTAGATCGACGTGATAGGGAAACACTACTATGATGTCACTGCTGATGGATTGTTCACCCTCATGGATAAGCATCATACGGCTTTCGGGAAACCAATATGGCTCACTGAATTTGCTTGCCACGTCATGTCCTGTCTAACATTTTTGAAGCAATTTTACTGATTTACCTTGTAGAACTTTAACGGTGGCCCACAATGTTCGATGTCCCAAATTTGGCAATTCCAAGGACAGGTCACTAGTTTCATGAAGCAAACCGACTACATGCAAAAATACATGCCATTTGGTAATTTACCAATCATTTAAGGCATCGCTCGTAGAACTAATTCGGTGGTTAGGTGCGATGCAGAATTTACAAGGCGTAAATCCTGAGAACAGCCTCATGAACGCTGACTTTAGCCCTAACGACCTTGCCCGTGCCTACCTTTCCTGAGAATATTTCGCTGGATGTTCTTGATCATTCCGCACTCCCTATAGGGTTCGGAACCTTATTATACCTCCGTGCAGCACTTGCAATGTTCTTTTTAGCACGCTGTCATGCAGTTACTGCGTCCATTTACTCTTACCAAATGTTTTCTATTACGACGCGGGTATCGTTCGAGTCTACATCATTCATGTCCTTTTGCAATCTCATGTCTTTTTGCATCCTTGTCCTTCTAATTATACCAGCAAACGTGCGCAAGTGTGTGATCACCGTGGCTTCGAATCGCCCAATATAAGTACGACACTACTTATGTGACAATCTTGTCCGAACACTCTATTCTTCCTTCGGCCTCATGAAACTTCCGGTGCCTATTAAGCACCTGTTGGCTCTCCGAAAGCCCCAAGCCAACCCATCGCCGTCCATCGAGAGGCTTCATGCCATCTTTGATCCCACATCACGCGAAGCAGCCCGTCACCAGGCCCAAGACGGCTGGCTCGTCCTTGCGGTGGGACTCGACCCCGCGCTCTTTTGCATGTATGGAATTGTGGCTGAATTTTCTGATAGACCTCCACTTTGTTGTCTGCCAACGTACCATCCGCCGTAGGTCACCTCTATCATTATGTCTCACGTCGGAGCCCTCTCTCCTGCGGTGATGCGGGCCTGCTCTCCAATGAGGTTAGATCTGCGCAGGCAGCTCTGATGCGAGAAGTAGCTGTCAAATCTGCAATCTTTGTCGGCGTGCCGCGCGTATGTGTCTCACACGTCTTCAATTTGCCAGATCGTCTGATATGATGTGCTTATGGCACCTAAGACGATCTTGAGTCTCGAGGCCCTAACTGGTGCTTTAGAAGATGATGTGAAGACGTCGCTCCGTAAAGTGTCCCATCGGTAAGGCAGAGAGATACCTGTTAAATGGGAGTGCCTAACTCTAGGACCCATCCGAAAGAGAAGCAAATGTCACGAATGTAGGCAAGCTCATACAGCGAGGCCGTGACCTCTGGAAAGACATTTACGCGCCTCACGACCTGAAACTGGCTAACAAGCTGGCGTCGTATCACCCCGATTTCATATGTGTGTACATATACGATACCTTGGTGCTATTATTGTCTGCTTACAGAATCGCACGCACCGCATGCAGCCTTTATCATCCTGAGCTACGGCACGGTCCTTAGTCCATGGCCCCCGGGCGACCCGGCTCACACGCCGGGGAATGTTAACCGCACTCTGACATCTGTGCTGGGGACGGCGTGTCTTCGTACGGAGGGAGGTGTCGGTCCTCAGTTAACAAGCCACGTTTTCGGCCTCTTAAAATCTCACGGTGATGGCTACGGAGGGGAACCTGCCACGGAAGGCGATCGATGGCTGTCTAGTGATGAAGGGACTGAATGGGTCATCAGGACTGTGGATGAGATCTGTGATGTGGTTAGGGAGCCTGACGAGGACAGCAAGAGTAAGCTTTGACAATGCAGGGCCCACCTCGGATGGATATACTCGTACAGAGCCACATGCCAGGAATTGCTGAAATTTCAAAGCAGGATAGTCATGATGGTGTCGATGTAAAGAGTGCTTATGTACAAAAGATTGGGTTGTCGATAATATACAACATTGGACACTATAATATAAGGCGATTCATGTTACCTGATACAGACACCTATACAACACATGCGCTACCAGAATCCACTCCTTCTGGTTTCTACTTAACTGATTCTTGATGTCAGTTTTCTCACCACACATAAACATAAACAACATACGTCGTTTCCACGGCCGGAGAAATTCAAAAAAAATCTGCTGCCCATGGAGTTCACTTGTCCATACGAGTGCGAGCGTTTAGTTATGAGCTATAAGAAAAACTTGTAAATAGAAAGCAGAGCACGAATTCGTAAAGCACTGACGGATATAGACGAGGTCCTAGGGTTTACAATCCACTAAAGCCTTCAGATCAGTAAAAATCATTAGCATACATTATTAAAAGACTCGCCTTCAGTTGTTCACCCCAGGGAGTGCAAGAGACCCTAAAATCACTTTCAGCTGAAGCGAATCAAATTTGATCAATGAGATAAGCACATGATGGGATTCCCGGAGGGTTCTATGCCTTCTAGGCGCATAAATTCGAGGATACCCGTCCATTGCTTTATGAAGTTAGCACGAGAGATCATAGCAGGAGCTAGCTACACTCACGTTATTAATTTCGATCCGACCTGGTGCCCCCTCGTAGTCCCAAACTATCTGGGCTATCTTGGTTCTATCGCTATAGACCTTTGTAGTCGAATTTCTTCTCTTCCGGTTGGTTGTCTGCAGATGCGATACCAAAGCAAGTTGTTGGTCTGAAAAAAAAAATGAAAAAAAAAAAAAAAACTCACAGTAATGGTGTACGTTACTCCCCAGGAGCTTTCCATGTTGGAACTGTAAGGTTGATCTGCTTGAGCCCACGAAATATATGATGCAGCCATGTTGAGGAAAACACGACATACTATCCAGGTGTTTTATACATTGCATGGTCGTAGACACAAAATGCTGTGGAAAATGGTTACTCAACAACGACAAAAGTCGTGTAGAGAGACAAGCTGGTAGAAAGAAAGGTCGCTGGGTTGCCAGTGAGGCAATTTCTGATGAGTTGGTCCCGGACACGAGGAAAGAGCTCATCAAAGAGACGGCATTCGAGGACCATACAAAGCATGACGAGGTATTGCACATTGTTCGAGAGAAAATAAAGTTTCGAAAGCCAAGGTGGGAACTTCAATATACCAATGTTGCCTTCAGAGACGAAACCAGCAGCCCAGAATGGTATTTTCTTTAGACAATTTAGAATATTACTGTGAGTCGAGGGCGCTCCGTTGAAATTGGGCACTATCATATCGAAGAAACAAAGAAAACATCAGTATAGGTCTTTGCCAAAATGGCGCATAAATCCGGCAAAGAAGAGCAGGGAAGACGCTCGGGCTAGCATTACATAAGCGGCTACACAAGCCAATTTCCTTTTGTGGGGGCACAGCATCAACCTATACGTTGGATTTGGAATAATTCGACTGGCCATTGTTTCGATTGTCACATTAGTCACATTGCTTTGTAATTTCTCATCCAACGAGCCATTACCGCCGCCCAAACCAAACCGTTGTTTATCCTTGATCCTTGATCAGTGCCACAGACATGTGGGCCCTACAATGTGCAGGATGCCATGGATTGCAGTGGTATGGCGACCGATAGCCCCGCACATGAAAGATGATCCTAGCATCATTTGGCGGGTGACCTAGAGACAGGACGAGACCAAAACTAGCAGAACTTGAACTTGAACTACAATTGACTTATAGAGCCTACTTATCATGGCACAACCTGCAACCCTAGGGACCTTGAGCTACCCACTATCATCCTCGCGATGGACTCCAACGATAGATGCTTCAAATGCTCATCTGTATGCTTGACTCTTGCTATCTCGTAAATATGCTTCAGGCTCACGGTCCCTGTGAATTCATGTCCTGGCTTTGCTGCCCCCTTCTCGATTCCTGAAGCTTTCTTGAGAAAATAAGACACTGGCGGCGTCTTGGTGACGAATGTGAACGTGCGGTCGGGTTGTATGGTGATCAGGGTTGGAGTGGGAATGCCAGGTTGTAGATGTGCTGTCCGCGCATTGAACTCTTTACAAAAATCCATCGCCCTGACACCACGGGCACCAAGTGCTGGTCCAATTGGAGGGGTCGGCGCGGCCTTTCCGGCTGCTAGGAGGAGCCGCTACGTAGTGAATTTGCATTAAATATGACTCGGGGAGGGTTATAAGACTCCACGTACGACTATTTGAGCCCTCCCGCCTGTTTTTGACATGAACACTGGTGTGTGCTTGTGTGTGTGCTTGTGTGCCGTAGCGCCTATCACAAACTCATATTCTCACCAGCATGAAGTTAATCGTTGTGCACTATTTGCTTGTGTCTTTCGCCCTTGAGGCTTTCGCTGGCCCCATAACGGGGCAAGAGTCGAATTCCCAATGGCCTCTCCCACTGTCTGATCACCCTGGGTTCACCATAGACCTAAATGAGCGCAGATTACTTCAGTTTGAGGATGCTTCTGAGGTATGGATGACCGAGTCAGAGAAGATAGAAGCCAAGGCTCTTGGCGTGCGATTCTTTGACATGTTGAGTCGTATATTCCTTCGGTCTGAATTGGACTGAAGCAGTGGGGTATAGAACGGATACCCGTGACCTGGGCTCTTCTGCATTGTCTCGCCAATCACCTTGTATGAATCTGTGAAACCTTCGTTTTAGTCCGCTGGCTAATAAAACCCGTCAGCTCCGTTTCCGGCGTTGACCGCGAACAAGACCGTCCACGCCGTATTAGATACCTTATCTACTGAAGGTCCTAAAGCCAATCTCGAGAAATTTACTAGTTATTACACAAGATGTAGGTTCAATTATCTGTGAACACATATATATTAATCATATGCTTGGAATTTCCAGACTATCGTAGTGATGTGAGCCATTGTCACCTTCAACATCATTTTGTTGATTGTAGATATTTTGTCCAGACTGGCCGTGAAAGTCAGCAGTGGCTCCTTTCCCGCATTTCTGAGGTCAGATCTGTGGGATAATGTCAAGCCTCTCACTGACCCTAGTAGATCACTACCGAATCGGCATCACCAAGCCTCCTCGATTGTATCTCCATCAAGGAGTTTCCCCACTCGTGGGGACAAGCTTCCATCATAGTGAGGATTAATGGTACTTCTGAGAGCGATGAAGTCGTTATTCTTGGTGCACACCTGGACAGGTTTTAATGGTTCTGTGCTACATACTTTCTCTTGCTAATCATGTGTCCACGATAGCACCAACATGATTCCATTCCTTTCTGCTCCGGGGGCAGATGATGATGGGAGCGGGTCGGTGACAATCTTAGAAGCGTACAGAGCGCTGATCTCTGCTGGGTTCCAACCGAACAAGACCGTCGAATTCCAGTGGTATTCTGCTGAAGTTTGTAATACATCAAATTAGTCTCCCTGTAATGACTTGATTGACAGGAAGGAGGTCTTCTGGGCTCCCAGGCAATCGCAAAGGCGTATGAAGCTGCTTCCGTCAACGTATATGCAATGCTGCAGGTATATTGTTTCTTTAGTGTCAACATATCGAGTTCACTGTGATCCTCTTTTCCAGCTTGACATGACCGCATGGGTTAAAGCTGGGACGCGTGCGGAAGCTGGTACAGTTTCGGTATGCAATTAAAGTACTTACACTAATATCTCTATAGGTATCTACACTGATTTTGTTGATCCTGGGTACACCAACCATCGAATGATTTCAACATGAAAGTTATTCTAATTTTTCATTACAGACTCACAGATGTTCTCAAGAAATTGGTCGACCAGTACCTCGACATTCCTTATGTAGAGAGCAAGTGTGGATATGGTTGCTCTGACCAGTGAGTATAAAGCGATCAGCATTCACCGGTGACTAATATAATGTCCTTTTCAGTGCCAGTTGGACCAAGGCCGGTTATCGATCCTCCTTTGCAATGTGACGCATCTCATATTCCATTCTTGGGAAAAATATTAACATTCTCTTCAGGGAGAGTGCCTTCGAGAATTCCAATAACCACATTCACTCATCTCAAGAGTGAGTTCATTAGTTCATGATCTCCCGAGGAAAACTTCTGACCACCATCCTCAAAGTCGCATTGATATTTCTCCGGAATTTAGCTTTACTCATCTTCTTGAGTTTTGCAAGTTAGCAACAGCATTTGCGATCGAACTTGGTGGTTGGGAAAAAGCATAGCAGGATCTTTTCTTCCAACTCTACGTGATAGAATGTTCGGCTTGTGGTTTTAAGTCCACTGTTTACTTTTAAACTTGGAGAACATTACCCTCAGGAAGTATTGCTAGAAGTGCTGTTGACAAGTATTCCTTAGTGTTAAGTTGAACACTGAGTTTCTTTTGTATCTACCTGTTGACAAGTAATCCTTAGTGTTAAGTCATTAGCAGAACTGAACTACAAAAGAATGGTAGGTGCTTACCCTTAGTGTTAAGTCAAACACTAAGGGGAAGACTACTACAGCATGATACTATATATATTAATGACAGCCACAGTTCCAAAGTTCTGTTGGCAAATGGAGAAGGTCATGTGACCTTACGCGGCTTGTGCGCAACACTTCCAATAGTACATAGATGTTATCCAATAGACAGAGAGATGGAATACCTCAACAAGTGCACTATTAATGTGATTCATTAGGAGAGATTATTTCATGTGGTCCGCGAAGCGCTGCAACAGAGACATCTATCATTCAGATTTCTTGGTTTCGAATACATATCGTGCGACTATATACCTGTACCTCTCCGAGCAAACTGGTCGACTTTGTTCCTTTTGTTCCTTCGGGTAGCATTTGAGAAACAAATTTGCTAGTATGGGAACATTTTCAAGGAAAATGTGTCTGGCCAAGTACTTCAGGAAAAAACATTTCTGACGCTTCTGCTTTAATTGTTAGCTTTTGTCAGCCTCGTATGGAACAAATTAGTTACATAAGCATTTGAGATGTTCACACCGCAGCTCCGGTGGTCATTGCGTCAATTTACACCAAGCCATCCACACACCTATCGCGCTTTCAACACTTCTGTGGTTTCGCATGAAAAAACACATCCTTTTCCACTCCCCCCCGCGAAGCTGCGAGCCCTCATAACGTTATACCATCGCTCTTCTTCTTTCATCACACCAGCAAACCTCTCGCGCCGCATAGACCAGGCCTTTGCTGACTCCTGCAGTTCCACCAGTTCCGGTATCTACTATTTAGGATACAAGGAATTAAAAACTCGCCTCAAACGTAACCGGGAGCCGTCTGGTTCATCCCTCCTATATAGAAATGTGTCGCTGAATGAGTTCGGTTTTGCACCATGGAGTGGCATGCGAGGCAAACGTCAGGCCCTCGTCAGTGCTGCATTGTGGGGAATACAGTTTGATGGCAAACCATCGTTGGAGACGGTCCAGGAGACACGCGCTACCAACGAAAAATTAGGAAGCTTGCTTGATCAAACTGGGGATGCGCCAAAGTTGTAGATTGTTGCGGGGTGAAGAGTGGGTGTGAGTCATACTAAACTACCATTGCAGTTTAAAGTTAGTGACAACTTGCTCAGAGACCGTCTCATATTTTTAATGTTAATATCCCACTGTGAAGAATAGAAATACTCTAACTACATGATCAATTAGCGGACACCAAAGCATCTGCCACCTCCTGCTTGTGAGAAACAAACTCGTAGGAAGGTCAGGTGGTCGGTGTATACCCTGAATCGTATGCTTGCTTTAGCGCTTGGTCGCTCTCTCCGAGTAGATGATCGCGATTGTGATGCAGAGTTTTCCCATTCAAACATGCAGGCGTACCTTGATAACCAGTTGCGACAGCCAACAACTCCATCAGCCAATGGTTGGAATTGTTGCCCTCGCTGCTCTCTGCAAAATTGGAGGCGAAGTCCTGCGTCGCGTGTACTCTGTAACCAACCGTGTTTTATCCGCAGCTGATCTGCAGGTTGCGATGAATAAATTGGATTTCCAGTTTACTGATCGGTGGGAATGTTTTACCGCCAGCATTCATGTACCACCCGAACAATGATCAATCAACGCATATCAGTTCAAACCTTGCTTCCTCTTCCCATGCTATTCTTATCACCCCACACCGGAAATTTCTTTCTCAACGACGCATAGGTAGCAACCTCTCAGCATCAGCTTCCAATCGGCGCGAGCTTGCATACGTTTGGCGCCCTCTGCCGAAAACGTTATACCAACCTCACATTTTTTCTATCAATTTTTGTCCACTTCTGCTGTTATAGTTCTGTTGTTCGCGGTGCATGCGCCAGACGACGCTACCGTTGCTAATGCCATGGGTGAAGTCCAAGGGTCTCTAACAACTCTACGGGCTTCAGAAGGTCGGTGGCCCTGGTGCGCGGAAATGCACAGAACTTGTAGATATTTTGGTAGAAGTTGCTCGGGGAGTCATGAAGCGCGGGGATCAGAGCTCTTTCTTCTTCTGGTAGCACTTGAAAACATCGTCTTTGGGAACCAAATTTGCCAGTATAGGAATATTTCTCATTCAGAGGGGGGAATGCTGTCTGAGCAAGCACTTCAGTGAATCTTTTCCCGCCGACCCTTCTCCCTTAAATTGTTGGCAGTTTTTTTTTGTCAGCAAAGGGATCGGGAACTCGCAACGCGTAATTTGGCTCTCCGTTTTCTTCCATCATGGAGCGGGCACGTCGCAAAGAACAAGCAGATCGGGCGTACGATCTTCAAGTCAAGTCAGGATCATTGGTCGGCCTTTTTTTTAACTACCCAATCTTGTCCTCTTGTCCTCTTAAGCCTGATCAGTTGATGTGAGACACCAGGGCGCGCTAAAGGCAACCCTATATGGTCTGGCTCTGGTGACTCTTGCGCACCACACATGGCCATTATTTCGGTGATTATTTATTCCTAGGCACTTTCTCGGTACAAAAACGGTGCAATGTGACATGTTTTTTTTTTGGACAGACGACAGACTTTGGCCATCAAAGGTTTCCTAGTATCTTCTTGTATATCGAACCTATTTTTTTTTTCATATCCTCCTAAACACTCAATGGTATCTTCATAGGCACAATCTTTGGACTTGTTGTAGGTGCCGACACTGCACTGCTCTCTCATGAAGCGGAGCATAGGCTCGCAGAAGATCGTCTTCGCCGTGACGCTCGTATCGAGCTGGCGCGACAAGGGAAAGTGGCTACAGAGCCTGAGATTGTGAGATGGATAGCTCACAAAGAGGAGTTGGCGAGAGAGAAAGAGGAAGAGCAGGTCAAGAAGACTCCAACGTAATCAAATAACTTATTCCCGTAAGATCTACTATGCACGGAGGCACCAAGAACTATCAAAATGCAGATGAGGTGGGAAAGCACATTGGAGAAATTGTCCTAGTCATTGAAGTTTGTGGGACTGGTATATTATGCGATCCAGAGCAAAAAATGTGGAGCGGAATCTAAACTGTTATTGATGCCAACCCTCTGGGTTCTGCTGCGGAGGATTCTGTCGTGGCGGTGTGCTCCAACCTGGCGCAGCTGATGGTCCATTGGAGTAATATGGTTGATGCGGAGGCGGCGTCGAAATGGTCGAAGAGTGAGGTGGGCTAGAAAAGCCCGACAAGGGTGGCGGTGGGGGAGGAGCCCAGGACCCAAAACCTTGTGATTGTTGTTGTGGAGGATAGGACTGTTGCGGCTGTTGTGGGAGGTAGGACTGTTGTGGCTGTTGTGATTGATAAGGCTGTTGTGACTGTTGTGGAAGATAAGGCTGCGGTAACTGCGATCCGTGAGGCGAAGGGGATGTGTTGTTGTTTTGATATAGGACCGGTGGTGGGGGCGGTGGGGGTGGTGTGTT
>QFEC01003068.1:722-15812 GCA_003316585.1 Gomphus bonarii | reverse complement strand
CACGAGTAAACATCTTGTATGCGAAAGGGACTTGCTGATGATTGGACGAGGGCAGGAGGCCGACCTGGTCCCCACACGTTCAACATCATCCTCGGACAGATGTAGGCTCCGTCCCTTATGAATCATTCCTGCAAGGGCCCGTGCAGTGTATGCACCGCGCGAGAATCCAAATATACAGATCTTATCTCCCGCGCTGTCTGTATGTCGACATGAGCATGGCTATATTGGTGAACTACGGCAAACACGACTTCCAATTTTGCATGAGAAACTGGTATCCGTCTGGGATGAGTGAAAATCGTCAACACGGTAACGCGAGACAAGGACGGCGGGTTGCATACCCATGACATGTGCATCCAAGTTCCATGCGACCATCATATCGAGAGTCTTGGAGAGTTTTGCCATCACCGGTGTAGCGATCTGAGGTGTCGTGTATGTTCCTATCCCGGCCTACAGGAGGGGAAATGGAAATCCTTGAGTTTGAGTGGGAGAGAACAAGGTGTATACATACCTGGTAGTACACCATTTGCTGAGTTCTGTCATCTTTCTGGAGCGCAGAGAAGAACTGGACGACATTTGAGTTCTATTCGAGTGTTTGTAAATGCGTTCGAGGCCGTTGAGGATGCTAGTTGGCTCACATCGGCATTAAAACAGTCACCTGTCCCATCGAAACAAAGCACGAGGGTGCGTGCTGGATGAGTCGACGGGATGACATCGTACTTAATGGGATTCAAGAGATGTCATGATATTTCTTCAGGACATCAGTCATGTCAATTGGAGCATCATTGAAGTCTGTCTTGTCAGATACTGAGATCAGTAATTAGAAGGTTTGTGTGCCATTCACCTGAGGATGAGGTTATGGAAAGTCATGGAAGAATATAAACAAGAAATGGAGGATCCCATGTCAGTGGAATGTAACTATCCACTATTAGACATTGTTGATCAAAATTAAGTGACCATACCAGGGGTCTTGGAGCGATCATTTGATTTTTATTTATTCGTTTTCGGTGCGCTTATGACTTACAGCTATGTAGTTATTACGTCTGGTTGATCCCTCGCGCCTCACTCAGCCATTTCCCATAACTCTCTGTTACCCCACGTACCTTCCTTTCATTTGTCTCGGAGACTGTCTATTAGTTATTATGTAGGTATGATTAACAGGCATTCATTCGCCGTTTTTCCGTACTTGAAAATATTTGTTAATTTATCAACCTCGAAAATTCTTTTTTCCATGGCATTAGAGTTAAAAATTCTAGCACCGGTTGTTAATTATAACGATTGTGATAATCACTAATATACATTAATGATAAAACGAGTGTCATTTGGCTACCGTGTCTTGCATGGCAACAGCGTGTATCAGCTTCCTTGTTTCATCAGAGTCAGTCTTGAAACTCCGCACGGAGAAGGAAAGCCGGAGATAAGACATTGAGCACCAGGAGAGCAAGGAAGATTGGGGTAGCATCAAAGGCGTTAAAGAATACTTGGGTCCTGATGATATGTCCCTGCCATCCACCCAGAAGCTCCACAGTACGATAGAGTGTTCTATGATAAAAACATAAGGTGTTATAGGATGTTTAGAGATTGTAAGTGGTGGAACAGACCTAATGAATACCAGGATGGTGGATAAGGCGAGCCCTAGCACCATGAGGTTGATGCGTGGCGGTAGGAGGGCAGCGCTGACGATGACTATCCCTGACTTCAAAGACTTCTCGTTTGCGGAAGACTTTTGCTTGAATGTCTCAGAGTCCCTTTCGAATGTGAATGGCTTTCGGGATTGGAAACGGAAGATAAACTCGGTGGCAAGGTAGGTGTAGCAGATCATACCGCCTATCGCATATATGTATGTTATAGTCAAAAGAGTGGCAATGTAACTTCGACGTCGGACACAAAATTTATCTCACCCATCTGGAAGAATATTCCTACGAGCATGGTGTATAATCCAAGGTTTGATGTCGATGTACTGCTAGAGGAGGCAAGACCGCCTCCAATGGCTTGTACGAACAGTGCGATGAGGTCTGCGGTCACGAATATTTTCAGATCTGGCAGAATATATTATATTGATTAGCGTTGAGTTAAACTGAAAACACCAAATGAGAAACGAGCATTTTTTGGGCCGTAGTCGACTATATTGGAACCCGATGATCTCGATGACAAGACCTAGGATTGTGTACAGTGCTGCAGTTAGAAATACAGGTGATACGATGGTGGTGGTGATCCTTTCGGAGGGCAATAATTGATCATGTGAGAACCAAGGTAGAAAGGAAAATGGACAGGAACGCACTGCATCAAGTATGCGTTGCTACTGACTGGATTCTTGCTGCTCCATAATCGTGCGCTCCAACCGAGTATCTCTCCAATCCCACACATAGCAGTGGTAGGGAGAAGCCACAAGAGCCGTGGTTTGACTAGGACTGCTTCTCCAGCGTGGACGACTAGACGTGCTAGAGATCACTCTTCTAATATTCAGCAACAAACTGAAAGACCGACGAGTTGTCAGAATGAAAAGAGTTAGAAATGTCACGCAAATCCATTCGGCGGGTACATAGCGATATAGCGTAGTAGGGGTGAGGACTACTCCATGAAATGTAACTGAACCCGAATGATAGTTGATTAGCCCATTAAATAAAGACAGGACAAAAAACTCACCGTTATTCATTTTCAACTAAGAGGCGTTGGGTCAATCAGCTAGGGATCCTGGAGCGAACAAGAAGAATGAAATTGAAGGACGTGTAACGGGTCAACCGATAATGCTCAAGAAACCAGAATGGTGGTCTTTTTAAACGAAATCTCACCAGGAAGTCATCATATTATCGTTAGGAATAACTGGCGCCCCTCACAACTTCGTTAGCGAACAACCTGGCCTAACCTCTGATAGTGACCATCGCTGCTGGAACTTGTACCCTGACAAACTGTATCGCCTGGAATTGTTATTGATCACTGAGCTTCATCATAATATGCAACTATGACATCATTCAACTACCCGTTAGAGAATGCTTCGACAACGACCAGTGGTTATTGCTAGCAGCTCGGAGCGGACGGCCTTCACAGCCTCCTCTTGCTAGGCAGTCAAAGAAGACTACCAGCATGACACCTGAGAATTTATAATCACCATTAGATATATTGAATAAGTGGCTCCATTTTTTAGCCCGTATTGTTACTAGGACATTATTTTGGAAAAATTTCGCGTTTGAAATTGATATGAGCTTACATTGACCAAAAGCCATCGAGATTACTGAATTTTATGTACAAATAGAACATGATCTTACCCCGTTCCCTTCGTAACGCTACCTTCCAAACAATGTATCCTCTTGGTGCCTTCACTGACAGATAACTAGGATCTCAGACGGTACGTAGAAAATGAGAAAATACATACGATTAGACGTTGACTCAATTCAATGCTATCAAGCTTCGGGATAAGAAACTGGCTGACCGCCCAAATCCCGATGGTAGTTTCTGCGGACTCTTCAGGGATCAATTATCCATTGATCGGTTGACATGTGTATATAATAAGATATATACTGATGAAAATGGAAATGAAAATATATAAAAAACGAGTTATAATCTTGTGATATCATAATCGAGGAACTCAACAGTCGCAACCACATGCACTGTGCATGATTCCGACTCTTTGAACGTTGCTCTTCGTATCCTGTCTTTCTCTCGTGAGTGACAGAAACGTCTTCAGTTACGAAAAATAGATACCACACGAAGCTATTTATTCTCTTGCAATCCGGAATGTCTAGATTATGGAACAAACGGATTATGAAATAAACATACCGCTATTCTGAACCAATTTCAGCCCCATAGTCTATAACTTGGTACAAATCCAAGTGGGTCCTAGGGAAAGATTTCCAACACAGTCTTCAGCTTGAAGTCGCAGCAGGTCCTGCCGCAGGCGCATCGGACTGTATATACTTCTGATAGAATTTGACGCATGTGAAAGATGCGCATGCATTGAAGACTGCGCCCGCAGTGAAAGGGGATACCGAACCCCAAGCAGTCGCGATGCAACGGACGTCACACAGATGGAAAAGTCAACCTTGAAGTAAGGAATTCATTTCCTTCCATAGAATGTCGAAAGTGTTGTAAAAGCGATACACTTGAGAAATCTCCTTGAAGACCACAAGGACTCCAACCGGCTTCTGTTGTTGGACAATAGTGTTGTCCTGTCGGGACAAGACATGTGCGATGAACAAAGGAACTTCTAGGAAGGTAAGATATGCCGTCAGTTTCTGATGTTGTTAAGGATAGTAGAAGTACAGCTTTGCGTGGTGTTCATACTTGTCAATTATAAATACAGCAGTGTCATTGTGACGGAGTGACTTGTGACCACAACATTTCTCTTCTTTCATTTCTTTGTTTTGTTTTTTCTTGTCAATTTTCACGACCTCATATGTGACGTACGGTGGCCGATGCACCATTGCTGACGTCCTATCCACACCAGAGTGGGCTTTACCCAGGAGTTACCAGTCTCCATGCGCTGATTGAATTCAACACTAACGAAGGTCTAGTACACCACCAGATGCATGAACACCGATTTTTTAATATAGCAATGACTACGGGCTTTCCAATTTTCGATATAAAAATTCTAAATGCCCTGTATATCATTATTTATCAGACATACTTTGTTGATTTGAGGGGTTCTTGCAAGTAAATGTTAACTCCTTCAAAGAAACTTCTTTTTCGGCACAATTAGCATCAGAGAAAGCCTGGAGTCCTGTTGTCCGCTCAAGTTGACCACTTTTCTCAATGCAGTCGGTCGCGAAGTATATATACTATCTGGGATTCTAGAGCGTACTGGGGCGGAAATCTAAACAGAGGTACGTATTAACACAAAGTGCCCGGATCCAGATGGCACTATCAACTTGGAACCTACAACTTAACTAAGTAACAAGGTAGAAGCCACTAGCAATAGAATACTCGATCAAGTAATAAAATTAGGTCCCAATGTTGTTACTATCACGGCTAGCTTCCCAACCATTGACCATGCAAGCATCAAGTCTAAAAGTGTAAGATCTACTCTGATAAGTCACTCAAAGAACCTTTTTTTTCTCCATTGAGTAACTGTTGAACACTTTTGACACCAGGGTTGGTGGTAAGGGGCATCGACTTCGGTAAACACATTAAACCTGCCAGCATGTGATGAGATTAGGAGCACGAGAAAAACTCAATTCTCATCATTTATCCAGACCAGGAACTCCGTCATAGACCGGAGTGGCCTAAATGTAGCGTATGGTCTATTGAATACGAGTTGGATCTACGGTTTGGCAGAAACATGCCCAAGGTAACATATTTATCGTGAGCCCGAGATCATTACAACTCATCAGCAAACAGATTCATTCAGTCGTATCCGACGTAATCTCGAGCATGTTTGGCAGTAGTTCTTGTGGTGACATAGCTTGTCCACCCGAGATTACCGAATCGAGTTGCCAGTCCGATCTTGCGTAGGACTGTTCTTCTGTACCAGAATACCAATGAGGGAACCAGAGCTGTAATATGTCCTATATCCAATCATTGAGCTGCAGCTTCGGGACAGAGGTGTGGGGTTAAACATACACGCTGCACTCCAAGTAAAAAAAAGGCAAGGATAGGGACTTTGAATATGGCCATGGGTCATTGGTGCTGGAGTTGGAGTTGTATATATAGCTCAGAAGATGCTTACAAAGAGCCTCCCCAACATTAGCCACCCGCCCCATTACCTTAGAGATGTCCGAGTCAGCATTCCTGTAGTATATCGCGATATCCACCGCGAAGATGCTTAAATAGAAACATGACAGAACAATTAGTCTTCGTTTTGTGAGTTACATGCGCAACATACACGGCAAACGGGATACGAAACACGCAGAACGCAAAAAGGCGCAACAGCAGGGAAAGCTTCATCACTTTATTCATGTCGACATTTTTAAAAATCTGACGATAAGTGAAAAATTTGACCAGCAACAAGACTGAAGATACATCTGTCATTCCCTGAACACGAGAGGTGACAATCGGGGAAACCCACCATCAAGAAGGGAAGCGAGAATGACCAAGGCGACTTGTGTATAATCCATGGCAGACTTGCTGAGGTTATCTTGTGCTGAACTGGTGTAAAAGAGCAGGCTCTGAAACAAGGGAACAGTCAGAGACGACATCACATAAGCACTGTATGAACACCCCACAATCGGTACTATGCCCATGAGATAAGGTGACACCAGAAGCTGTATCCTTCAGCAAAACCTCATTCCCATCAAGTGAATGAGAACACACCATGAAGGTCCGCAGCTTGGTCACTCGTATATCCTCGAAATGGAACGCAGCTCTCATGGAAAACCACAACTGGATCAGGAATTAGGGGAGCATAATAGTTTACAGTTGATAGCACACGTGGACTACGAGGTGTAGGGTGGCGGTTGCCACCCTGGTTGCCACTTTATCATCAGTAGGATTATAACATTGTGGAAGGAAGTAGCTCACATCAATCTCAGGGAATCAACCAAAGTACTGATTATCAACTCCACACCCAACACATATGCCTCGAGCGGCGTGAACGCTAAAAATGCCACATCACTAGGTCGCAATCACGTTAGGGAGTGAAAAAAGTAAGAGAAAAACTTCAACACTCACAAAAATATCATAAATGAGATATATAAAGCGTAGATGCACATGAAATTCATGAACACTGGATGGCGGCGGATTTTCTCAGCGAGGACAATAGTGAGAATTATGGCAGCCAGTGAGACAAATCCCAGCAGCCGCAGGGAGAGAATGAGGATATCAATGGCTTGAAGCAGCATCATTACTCGCAATCAAGAGAAGGTTGAAAAGGTGTTATTTAAATACTGATTTGCCATCTGGGCAAACTGCGGAGGTCGTACATTATGGATTGAATATGACACACGCTGCTGATTGTGTTGCAAGCCAAATAAGCTAAATATGAGAATCAGGATCTAACTTTGTTCGCCAATCAACTGTCAGTACTACAAACGTAATTGTTGAGATAAAAGAGGATAAGGAGGAAGTGTAGGGACCAGCTAGTTGGTATCCCCAGCACAGGGCGTGCGACCACGAGGTCTTAAGGTAGCTGCAGTAGAGTGTATTAGTTGCCCAATAATTACTAGCAAACTGGATTAAAAATATTAGGCACGCAATTTAGTTTGCTAATAGTTATTGGGCAACTAACCAATTCACTCTAGTACTTTCCTTTGACTTTAACTAGTCCTTGTAGTGCCATACGCATGTACGGCAATTCTGCTTTCCCATAAAGTTCCTTTAGCTTCCGAAAACTTGACTATGCCGACGCGGGATTACTCAGGGCGTAACGTCAATGAAAAAGGATCCAACATAATAACAAACGAACAAAAAAAGGTTAGATCGTGTTGATAATGGTGATAGCACTTGTGCACAAAAAATTATGGAGTCTTTAGTCCCTGAATTTCAGAAACAAGATCGGAAATCACACGGCTCCCAGGCAGCACATTCCGGCCTCCGTTCCCATAAGAGATCCATTGAAGGTTCTTGATTTCGTCATTCTTCGGCTACATCCAAACCAAGCAATATTTGAAGGGATTCTAGGAGAGGAGAGATTGTTCCCATCTTCTATTGAACAGCAAGGCGTCTTTATAATATTATGACTCGAGACTTCTTCCTCTCTCGAACATCCAGGCATGGATATAGGGATAAGAGTGGCATGGCCTGAGTTACGCTCTCATATGATAATCGTTTTATAATTTCTGTCACTTTCATAGGTGTTGTGTTACGAGTTCATTTATAGCAACCACTGTTGTTTTTGTAAAAGTTGAACATCATTCCACTTGATGGATTAAGATTATTTTTTAAATATAAACGTTTCTACTGGGTCCCAGAAATCATTGCTGCCGAAGATACCACCTCTAAACTCCACGGAGACAGCCAGAAATGATGGGATCAAAGGCACAGACGTCAAAATGTCAGGGACCCCGGTGTCTTTATAACAAATTCTGGCGTACACATGCTCGAAACTTTGCTTGGGGAATATATTCGTTTACACAAGCGGAAACTGCCAAGCGACAGAGGTAGATATATCATGTGTAGAGCGATGACGAACTACTTGGCGGTTTGAAATAAAGGGGACAAACTGGATAACGGCCGACTGTCATCAAACGGACCCATTATCTCAAGTAATGAAAGCTACATAAGGCCATTTATCGTCAATCTAAGTAACCAGGTACAAAAAGTGATATGATATTCAAAGCTTAGTTCTCGAAACATAAATGCTAGCTGCTGATTAGAAACCAATAAAAAGACGGTCTTAGAACCCCTGCCAAGAATCGTGTGCCATCCCTTGCTGCTAGTGGCAAAATGAAGGATAGAAAGAAATTCGATCATGATTATAAGAAGTCCCGACAGATGGAACCATTTCCGGTGTTTTCGTGCCGGATTATACTCAACTTACTGACAACTGACGACCTCAATCCCTCATCCCGCATTCGCGTTCTGATTCTCCTTCAATGCAAATCTAATCTACCCAAATCTTATAAATAAAATTCGCCTTTGAAATATATTGTTTCCCCAGTGTACAGCAATCCCTGATATCCATGTTACGGCGGATCCTCACATTTTCCTTGATAGGATGATGTCATCTGTACATCGGAAAATGAATGTTTCAAAGAGAACGAAACTGGAAACGAAAACGGGACGACGCAAAGACAGTAATAAAACCATTCACACTCACTTCTCCAATAGCTACCAGTAATACGGCGAGGTATATAGAGCTGGCTGGGTTCACGAGCGTTTTGACTCCGTCAATAAACTTCCTCTTCGTGCTCGTTAGAGAGGACAGTAGTAGTATCAGACGGATGGGGTGTGTAGTATATCAATGGTGGTCGCCCTTTCACGGTTGGTTACAGGCTTTCCATGTCGTGCCCCCAAGCTCATAGACGATGCTTGTAGATGCATATACTCGTGTCAGCTTTGAAGCATTCGCGGATTATCCAGCCAAAAGGGATGCGCCCACGGTTACGAACATCGCTTTTAACGGTGGTGCTACCAAATTCTATAAAAGGGAAGAAATTAAAAAATGGACAAACGGAAGAATGAAAACGCACCACAGCAACACCCGGCAAACCACACTTCGAGCCTATATTTCATCTGGTCATCCTGTGACCTAATTTTTACGTGTTTCATTTGATCCTCGTGCGATACGTCGAAATGTATTTCATAATAGTCAAGCTTTTCATGTCGCTTTGTCTGACCCGTCCTTTCCTCATTCTCATTCGACATTTACAACTCTTTCTTCGCTAGGTCTCCTTCTTTATCGGGCTGGTTGGATGGATTGACATTGAATCTAGTGCAGTGTTCGTCGAGGGAGATGACGTGCCGAAATGTCTTGATAGAGTAATCGGAAAAAGAATATGAGAATAGATTTGTGTCCCTGCACGAATAGAAATAGGTGTGATCCAAGGTGACATGGGGGTAATACGCGCATCATACACCGATGAGCTCGACGCCGATGTCTATCGAGAAAATCTCCTTCACTACGACCGTTCTTTTAATCCCTCCGGTCCATTAATGTAATTATGAAGGTTTTGTACGTAAAAGGAAAAGGAAGTTGTTGGTAATTGCATGGGGCCGATCTGGTGTCCACAAGGCTAATGGTGGAACATGGAAATGAGAAGATGACTCCGCATCTGTGAGACATCCTTGCAAGGGAACTTGCAGTGTACGCACCCCGCATGACTCCAAGAATACAAATCTGGTCGCCTTTAGTATCTGCGGGTCAAAGCGAATACAAATGGAATACTGAACAAAACACAAATTGAAATTTTGTATGAGAAACCAGTTTCCATGTGAGAGTCCATCATGCATTCTACAAATTCGTGAATAGTAGTCAAGATATGCACAGCGTCTTCCGTACATATCACAGTTGCGTCAAAGTTACATGCGACCGTCATATCGAGAGTCTTGGAGACCTTTGCATGTAAAGAATTGTGGTGAGGCTTATGTTCCTATATCCGACTTGAGATTGAAAAACCGTAAATTTGGGACTACGTTAGGTTCGAGCAATGCGCTGGTAGGCCAATTGCTGACTTTGGTCTCATTTCTGCAGTACCGACAAGAACATTGCAACGTTCATTCTACGAATGAGTGCCTGTAATCATAAAGGCATTCGATGCAGAGTAACGAATGTTTGGTTTCACACCGGACGGTCAGCAGCATCGAAACTCTACAACCCTCACCTGTTCCGTCTGACCATGTGTGGGGATAAGATGAAAATGACATCATCTGCATTGTAGCCCCTGTGGTCCTTATTGCCCATTGTAGTCACTGAGCTCACCTTCTCTTTAAAAAAAGATTTCCCTTTGATAAGCTTGAAAGGGCTAGCCGGCGAAGATGACGCTACCTTGGAAGGGTGTGGAGTGAGAATGCAGGTCTAACATGCTTGTGAATTGTAAAAGAACTGGCCCTAGTGACAGGCTCGCCCCTTTCAGCTTCGTTGATAAGTTGGAAGATTTTTTTTATGCTTCTCCGTTCAGATGATGAGCAAAAGTGGAATGTACAAGATAGACTGTCTCAGTTCACGAAAGCGGTTCTGAGCGATAACTTTGCCGTCATCGACTAAAAAAAGCTCATGCAGGTACATCTAATTAGTCACGGCTCCCAATTACTAAGCAGATTTTCGGGGCACAAACCACAATTTGTATTAGACAGCAATACCGACTAACTAACAGATTCAATTAACAGATTCAATTTAGTACTAAGTATTGGGTAATTAATACTCTCTGTTATAAACTTGACGCAAATGGCAACATAACTGTATATAACACTAGGGGGGATATCTTACACTTGGTGTACGTCAAATTAAGAAACAAATGAAAGGAAATCAAGAAAATTTAATCACGCAGGCCATCAAATAAGGATTCAAGAAGGCCACCCACAGTACAATTTGATTCTCGCCTTCAACACAGACTGGCAAAGATGCCGCAATCTCCACAATCCACACAACCCGTTGCCTACGCCAAACACTCCATTCAATCCTCCCATTCCGGTTCGGCTGGCCACTTTGCAAGTGGAACGTATTTCTTCCCACTTGACACAGCAGTGCCCGCATCCATCCTTATCTTGACGCTACGGTGAACCCTCATGACATCCTTATCCAGCCCTGGGATAATGCGCCCGCGTCCTAGATTCACACTACACATCGTGGGATGAGCGTGGTTTAGAGCGGATGGGAAGAGAAAACGAGATGAGAACATAATCAATGGATACTCACGTGACTTCTTCTTCCCACTCATCATCTTCATCCCTCTGCGCCCTCATCTTGATCGGTAGCAACTCCAACAGCCACCAAAACGGTGCGATCTTCAGCTGGTCATATACCGGACACAGCGCATCCTCCAGATCTTCCTCCTCCTCGGACCGTATAGATTCCAGTGCAATATTCCCGTAACCAACAGAAGTTCCATTCCCAGTAATCTCGTCCACGGCCTCTTCGGCAACGTTCACAAGTGTCTTCGCCGCCTCCTTTAATTTCTTCTTTAAGCTGATCGGAGAGTTGGATGTGGAGGGATTGGGCGGAGATGTGTGATATATTGGAGGTGGCCTTGGCAGCACTTGCGGATAGAGGGTGGCAGGATCGATTCCCAGAGCCGCCAGGAGGGGTGCGTGGAACCGGATTCCGGTGTTGGCCTTGAAGCATTGGCGGATCATCCAGCGGAGAGGAATCCGAGCGAGGTTGTGGCGGCTTTCGTTCCCGACAGAACCACCCCCGACATCTAGAAAGAGAAAGAAGAGGGTTGGAAAATCGAACAAGTAAAGAGAATAACGAAAACTTGCCACAATGGCACCCGGCAAACCACACTTCGAGAACATTCGTCGTCCTATTCTCCTGCTCTCCATCAAACTGGTGCTCATAGTCGTCGATGCTCATCTTATGCTGATGCTTCGATTTGATTGTGCTCTTCGCATCTATACCAGATTTTGGCATCTCCCCCGCCTGCGTTCCCAGCTGGCTCTCCTTCTTCGTCGGCCGGTTGTATAGATTAACTTTAAATTTAGCACGGTGTTCGTCGAGGGAAATGGCGTGCCGGAATGTCTTGATCGAGCAATTGGATGAAGTAAATGGAAGTCGGTGGGGAATCAATCCCACAGACGAGACGGTGTCCCTGAAAAGATAGAATAATTAGTGGTCAATTCGTGGCAGAAAGGATATAGGATATGACGAACCATACACCGATGAACTCGATATCGACGTCCATCGAAAACGCTTTCTTGAATGCCTTGCTCTGATCCCATCCGATCTTGTCTTCACGAGTAAACATCTTGTATGCGAAAGGGACTTGCTGATGATTGGACGAGGGCAGGAGGCCGACCTGGTCCCCCACACGTTCAACATCATCCTCGGACAGATGTAGGCTCCGTACCTTGTGAACCATTCCTGCAAGGGCTCTTGCAGTATACGCACCGCGCGAGAATCCAAATATACAGATCTTATCTCCCGCGCTGTCTGTATGTCCACATGAGCATGGCTATATTGGTGAACTACCGCAAACACGACTTGCAATTTTGCATGAGAAACTGGTATCCGTCTGGGATGATTGAGAATCGTCAACAACGGTAACGCGAGACAAGGACAGCGGGTTGCATACCCATGACATGTGCATCCAAGTTCCATGCGACCATCATATCGAGAGTCTTGGAGAGTTTTGCCATCACCGGTGTAGCGATCTGAGGTGTCGTGTATGTTCCTATCCCGGCCTACAGGAGGGGAAATGGAAATCCTTGAGTTTGAGTGGGAGAGAACAAGGTGTATACGTACCTGGTAGTACACCATTTGCTGAGTTCTGTCATCTTTCTGGAGCGCAGAGAAGAACTGAATGACATTAGAGTTCTATGAGAGTGTTTGTGAACGCGTTCGAGGCCGGCGACGATGCTAGTTGGCTTACATCGGCATCAAAGCAGTCGCCTGTTCCGTCGAAACAAAGCACGAGGGTCCGTACAGGATAAGTCGACGGGATGACATCGTACGTAATGGGATTCGAGGGCACGTTGGCGGCTTTGTTGTCCATAATATCGATGGTATCCTCAGTGGAGAAAGGAATGGTGATAACACTCACTGAGTTTGTTTTATCTCGCCCCCACACTTAAAAGACTGACAAGCCCGGCGTCACTTCACCTAGCAATTCAATACCCTGACATGCGGTGAGAAGCTCGCGATGTTGTTGCTGTGCTCTTTTGAATTGTAGAAGGGGCATCTTGTTCCACAACCGGAAGGCAAGTATATAGCCGGATAACGGAGCATGTTTCATCTGCCAATACGCCGTCCCGACTATGTCCAAAGGTGGTCAAAGAACTCGTTTTGGAATTCCTGGCACAATCAGACTCTGATTTGGGCAATATCAAATGTCAGCCAAGACTTACCAATAAGGTTGACTGCGGTGGTTCTTCGGTGGTTTGCCAGAATCCCTAATTCGGTCATTCACGACGACGCCATGTTACTCTCGGTTTCTAGCTTCACAGTTGGCATAGCCTCCGGACTCAACTGCATCGATACCGTGGAAGATTTTTTTATCTGGGTCGTACCAGAACACAAGATGAGTAGCCATGCGCCGGTTTGAACGAACTGATTCGGGTACCCGAAAGCTCGGAAACATCTCCATTAGTGGCAAGGACCGATGCCAGAAGTTATGTAATATGTAGCTCAGTAGCTAGTTTGATGCTTATATTTTTAGGATATCAAATAATTTATCTCCGATGGTATCAAGCATTTAGCTAAATTGCCAAAACATTAGAAAAGGTTTTTTTTGTGTTGGGAATGGTAATAGTACTAGGGTAATTACTGTACTATATCTGAGTTCTAACAGATAAGCACCTGTGTGGCTTGCTATGCTCTGTCATCTGTGTATGAGTCTGGCACAGTTCTGCTGTGCCGTATGTGTATGAGTCTATTTTTGAGTTTGTCAACACATCCTTTATTACTTTGACATTTTGCCACTATATATAGTCTTTTTGTATGTATTTTATACAGTAAGGAATAGTTTGAAAGTATAGTGTCTTTGATTGTATCTATATAAGATGGATGTAAAGGCAATGCCAAAACTACTACTCTATTAAGCAAGCTTGTTATATTACATAATTTTGGTACTTTGAATATATCTTGTAGTTGGAACTATTTAAGAAATTCAATGTACAGTGCCTCAATGTTAATTTCAATGTTTGTTTGTTTTGATTTGACAAATTAATAAATTGAAAATAAAATACCTAAAATACTGAGAGTATTCATTCTTGTGAATAGTAATCCATCCTGGCTTAAAATGAGCCATCAAGGATGAGACTGTTAAGATCTTGCAGAGTGAGATCCCTGCTTGCTTAGTAATCATGATTAAGTAATCCTTTTAACTATTCAAGTAATCCTACTCAGCCCTTTGTTTACTCAGCCTCAGAGTCTATGTCAGGGGAACCCCTGAGGACAGATCCTGACCAAAGAGATTCCGACTGAAGATATCCCAACTGAAGAGATCCCGACCGAAGATTATGACTACCGACCGAGGTTCACTCAGCACACATCCACCCACCTTGGCTGAACTATGTACCAAATGAATGCTATGAGTGGTGGTTACCATCAGCTGGTATCAGTTATGGCCATCATTCATGTCATTGACAATCGCTGGTACCTGTAAGGGCAACCCCTGAAGCGCTCACTGAGGTTACCTGTAAGGGCAACCCCTGTAGCATTCGCTGAGGTTACCAAGGTCACACAGCCGAAGCTAGCAAGGGGGAAAAACCTAAATTTATTAGACTATATACATAGACATAGAGCCTCACCTAGCAAGAGGGAAAAACCTAAGAGGAAAACTTAGGGTCCCTTGCTAGTGAGCTATGCAACCTATATACTCATGTCCGCTTCCTACTTCCTTAGCATACCTTACCCTTCAATTGGACCCTAAGGTATGCTAGCCCTGTAAGGGCAATGTTAAGAACAGGCAAGCCGAGGTTCTTGCTTATTACTTGAGCGAGGTTGTAACTTCGAGCGAGGTTCGGAGTAGGGCTTGGCTTCAGCTTATGTGCTGCGCCATCCAGATCTCATAGATTCCCTAATTTCCGAGGGCGAGGTCTGGGGGTACAGAGACGATTTTCAAC
>QFEC01003057.1:6592-18660 GCA_003316585.1 Gomphus bonarii | reverse complement strand
GGTGTACTGGAGAGATAGATGAATATGACCAGGCCAAGTTTCGTCCAGACTTCTCTCCTGTCATCCCTGTGTGTGACATTTACGTTCCATACATTGTGTGGTTTTAATGCTGCTTTCAGGATTCGGACCCCTTGCGTGTTCAAGGTATCAAACTTATTCCACCCTACGTACTTGTCGTCGCTGGACCTGTGATCGCTTTGTTTCCGATCCCACCATTCGAGCGTGTAAATCAGCTGTGCGGTGATGCACCGCGGCTTCGTGCACAACAAATTCACCGTTTCGACCCGAGGGCCCACACTCTCATGGGCGAATTTGTTGGTGTCTCACAAAACCCTGCGCTAGCGCCTACTTTCTCCACGGCCTCTTCGCGGCAGCCCATCACCCTTCTCACATCTCGAGCCCGCATTACCCTTTCACCTGCAGATACGTCCCACACTGAAGCAAAAGATATTGCTTATGTGTTACCACCTATGGTTTCGCGTCTCCGTGCGTGGACCCACCGTACCTCCAAGCCAGCAATTGTGGGACCCAGCGGGACTCGCGGCGTTTGGATTCAGCGTCCTACTGGGGTCAAACACCGACTAATAGTTTGGACGGCTGCAAGAGATATGGTTCCCTCTGATGGACAAGACCAAGACGATGAGATATCTACACTCTCACCCCAAGATAACTCACGAACGGAGCAGGTAGATGGGGCATCAGAAACATCTCCTGAGGTAGACTTGGCTGGAGCGGAGTCTGGGCAGTGGCCAAGAAACGGGGCCGCCATGGAAACTGTCATGCAAGGCTGGAACGATCTCCCACGTGGTCGAGCTCGCAAAGTGGATCTTTACCCAATAAAAATCGATGATGTGAAACGAGTCACATTCGATGAAGGAACCGGGCGGACGTGTCTAGGCATGCGGAGCGGAGAGGTACACGTCTTGGATTTTGCGTAAGGAGCACTGATTGCTGGTAGTGGAAGAAAGGGAAATGGGGTTTTCATATGAGGAGAGGTTTGGCAGTGGACGAATGCATTTGCTACCCATGATCCATGTTTTGTGTAATATTAGAACTCTCATCACACGCATCTAGCTTTTTTTACCTATACTGATTCATTCTTGAGCCCTCATTGCAGACAATCATTGTTATTAATCGTATATGATATACTGAATGTTATAGAGAAGTACTGTCTGTACACAACAGCTTTCACCTTGGTGATCACATGATGCCCCTTCTCAATAAATCTTTATGCATTTTGCGAAATCTCTCTTGAGATCTAAGCCAAAGGCTGCATGGAAACCTCCACAGAAGTTGGGTGATCGGTAAGGGGGGAAAACGTCTGACCCCATTGCAATTTTGTGAAGCATCATCGTCAACTGACAGAGACTTGTCTCTTTTGCCTGGCACATGTCAATGAAGAGGTCGTCTACAAGCATTCAAAGTTGGTTCCAAGGCACCCCTAAATATCCATGTTATTGGATACTTACACAATGGATAGTTGCTATCGAGGGTGTGAGTAAGACAAGGGAATGAGCATGTAGTGCTAAGTAAACTCCGAATACCTTGCAGTGAAAATATTAGGTTAAGGTTATTGGGTAAGACGCGTCGAATAAAGTTGTAAATCGATACTGACACTAACATGTGTATGAGTAGTCTATATGTGACTCTGTGAGTCCAAAAATAATTGTTCTTGTATGGTTTGACCTATTTAAATATGGAGCGTTAGGATTTTCACATGTATGAAGCGCGTGTCGGTGCTCATTTTGGGATCGGCTTCGACATGAAACTATGCCGCGTATGATACTGGCTCGTTAACCGATTATTGTAAAACCCAGGAGTGTCGTAGAAGAAAGAGTAGGTACTCCAGTAAATTCGTTGAAAGCCGGAGATCGTGTGGTTATATCATTCAACGTCACATGAGGGTCGCGCAAGTAGTGAGCAAAGCAATTATGATTGGACCTTCTTCACCTATGATGTTCGTCACTTTGTCATGACCTTCTTTGCTAGATTTTTTACCCAATCCAATCCCGGCTTCGCTAGCGGGACCAATGGATATGTTTCAATAGAGCCGTATCCAGTTTTTTTTATCTCCGGTTTCCCAAAGTATTGATAACAATTTCGGGAAGGTTAACGGACGTAATATATTCATGTCCCGCACGTAGACTTGTAAGCCTTCACTCTTTTCTTTCAGTATCCGTTTCATTGCTGCGCTCTCTGATATCTTATTGATCCCATCGGTGTACAGATGAATCAAGAAATATTTTAAATTCTTTTTTTTATGGCTTCAGCTCCCTCTGGGCATGAATATGAAGTTGAATTTATCCCTCTCGCCGATATCTTCCTAATTCGAACTGGCCGTACTTCAAATGTAAACGTTTCTTCTGTAGAGGGTGACACGATATCACACTTTCTGGATAGAAATTATTGCAATTGTTGGTATCCGGCCCGTGGTACCCTCACACAGACCCAGCCTGCTCAAGTTCTGATATCAAGAATTTGATGGCTGCGTACTCATGTACTAAGTGGTGCGAACGTTGTCAAAGTTGACCGCTTGGAAGAGAGGCTGGATAAGACCAAGGCTAATGGGTAAGCTCATATCAGTTGTCTATGGAACTGACATTGACGTCAACATGTAGGGTAAGTCGCCATTCCCATTTATTTCTCGAAAAGCGGAGTGTATAACCCAACGATGGAAGGATGTTTTGTTCGAATGATGATTCTTTCAGATGTAGTTATGCAAATCATATAACAGAATGGTGAAGAAGTTGACGGCGCCGTGGATACCGTTCGTACAAGGCCATCTTGTGTCATGATTTTTCTCGTATGTATGATGATAACTTTACATGCACGCTACAGGTTACCAGGCTGTGCAGGACGGTGGAAAAAGGAGTATCCCAACGCCATCTTATCAGAGTAGCTAGAACTAGTCCGTCTTTGTTTCGTACCTCTTCCGCTTACTTTGATCAAGACTTCTCTTTTCCTTGAAGCTAGGAGACTGGGGATCCCTGGGCTGTAACGAGTAAACCTCGGTATGCTTGAAGGCATCCAAGAAGTATTCATGTCCTGTTTCGATTCCTTAAGCGTACCCTCTGACCCTGACCAGAAATCACGTAAGTTGCGATGTTTCATACTTTCAAACGGCTTCTGGCACCAGGATTCTGTTTGTCTCTGTTCTGGAACGGACTTTCTCTAGAAATGGAACAGTGTAACGCCAAGACGTACAACCGTTGCCCTCGTGACCTCATCATAAGCGGACGTGTATTCTCTCGCACGAAATCGGGCTTGAGGATGCCCCGAATGCGTACAAGGGATGTAAATATGCTTGCATAATGACTAGATTCTCGTGTTGAGGGGTATACCAAGTACGTGTTCACTTTTGCTCCTGTGGTATCTCGAGACCATTATCTCACAAGAGTTTTGGCCCACCCAACTGACTGGTAATGGAACCCCTCGGAAATTACTTTCAGATGGTCTCATTTGTAAATAACGATGAAATTTTATGCCTTTGGAGCGAATACTAGACCAGCGATGCGACTGATCATCTCTTCGGTGTCTTTTGCTGTACATGAACCACCGCCCTAATCTCTCACATATATGCACTCACGTCGTTCTCCAGATGTGATCTGTGGATCTTGCCATGCGAGCACGCAAGCACTTAGGTACGCGACGTTCATCACCCGAACCGGTCCATTGATAGCAAGTCTTCCTCCACTGCCTTTTCACCCCTCAATTTCACAGGAAGTGAGTCTTACCTGTCACACGTTTAGACTCTCTTCCATGAGTCTTATCTTAATTAGTTCCAACGCAAAGTGTCTTGGGATGAACTAAGAGAGCAATTTTCCGACAGGGTCCTTCTGAAGGTGACCTCTACCGAGGTTCGCTAACTCGACAGTTACACTAAGAATCTTCTTCCAAAATATTGGGAACACTGCATGTTTCACCATTTGTGCCTGAGAGGCCGGGTCTTATCCTCACGTCCTCCTCGTTAGCGGCAACAGACAAAAGTACGTATGACTAGACAGCACATCTCACATGCTCCGAGTCAGTTGGTAGACCTCAGAGTTTCATAAACTAAATCCAGTAAGTTTATATAGCTCAAACCACCTCGCAACTTGCATGCCACCGGCGGCAATCGATGGACGGAACGCTAGCGGGTCCACTGTCCCTCCGTTTCTAGTGACCATAATTAAATCCATTTTTCTGTTTGGGTGGGGACCATGTCATTTCCGCCTATATTGTCAGTTCATTGTGGCTGATATAGAAGCAGCAGGTCAAACCTTGGTCAGTAGAATGTTCATCTAACGTTCATGGATATTCTAATTGCATTGAACTTAAGCGGGTTTCATGGACAATGCTCCCATCCTAGATCGCGGATATTGGCTTCGTCGTCACGCGCACTCCTGCTTGAAGCATTTGTGTTTTCACTTGCACCGGTCAGGCGATTCTCCTATGAGTAAAGATGCCCTCAAGTAATCATCTCATTGCGAAGATTACAGACTAACAATTTGCGAAGATGCCACAGTAATCTCAAAACCTGTAATTGAGAAGTGCCTTCTATTACCTTTGCTATGATTTAAAACCTATAGATCATACCTCACTCCGAGTCTGTTACGTTAATTGATATTTTGCAACTGGTCTATTCAAGATCTAGGGCTTACGGAGCTAGCCTTGCGGTAACCTGAACGAAGTTCAATGATAAGACGGTTGCGCTAACATTGTGTCCAGAGACCAGAGAATACGAGGTACGAGGGTTGAAGTTTGCTTTTGTGTCTAAGCAAGCAAAAAATCTGCGCTCCATATTAGTAAACTATATGCACAAGCCACGGATGACGTTGTACATTGCCCACATGTGATTTCAATTCACATGGTCGCTCTCCAGCATCGCCCGAGTCCATAGTGCGTCAGCACTGATGTTCCCCAAACAGGAAAGTGGGAACCATCTCGGAATTCCGTGGATATGAGGTACTGAGTTGACGAAGCACTGGTTCTGAAGAAAGCTGTGGCATATGTCCTCATCCTCGAGGCTAAACATTAGCCCGGGGTGCGAAGTGATCTGTGTTTTTGGTAGGAACTTTTCCAAGTATACCATTGGCACATCGTTCCTTCTTCCACGCGAAGCCTGAAGCGATGACATTGGAAGGGAGTGCCAGTTCGTGATCGCCGTGACCATTTTAGGAGGGCAACCGATTACCACGCTGGATTCACTCAGTGGAGCAAACCATTATGATCAGTGGCCATGGATCCTACGGCTTCCTCGTGTCAAGCAGTGGAGCCATGAAAATCCATAAAATTTTGAGACGGACTAATTCAAAGTCCACCCCAAAGCGAACAAATCAGACTCACATATTGTATACAATTACGTCTATTCTCCGCATTGAAAAGTGGGTGCTCTGTTTAGGCTGCAAAGGAGTGGTGCTGTCAAATTATTTAGCCCCCCAATCCTTAGCCGGGGCGATCCAGAGGAAGGATCATACCTAGTAACTAGCATCGTAAGTGTGAACGGACCTTCTTTCATGCACATTCAGCATACGAAAGCTTGCTCGGCATATAATCTCTCCGATCTAGACCCAGTACTTTACAGCCGTCAACCCCGTGGGGCCCCTTCGACTTCAAGCCACACGATCGGTTCGCTTGTGGCCGAGCTTTCTCATGATTCAATACTGTAACATTTGAAAACGAAATTATAGGAAGAAGCTGTACTGCTGACGGGGTATCCTTACATGGACGAATGCTGATTGTTCACATTCAGGCAACGATATCGATGCATCATTAAAGGCGAAGACCTTTCTTTAATTAACGACTTCTGTCTGTCGCGTTCTTAAAGCTCCCTAGCCCTGACAGGTGCTAACATCATGGACGTGGATGTTCACAAAGCTCCCCCTTCTTCTCCACAAATAATCCCTGAAGAGGAAAAGTTGGACCATCGTAGGCGAAGGCGCAACAGAATGAGGGCATCCTGCTTGAACTGTTATGCGTCTAAACGAAAGGTGTGAATGCTGGGAATGATTTGTTAGCCTGGAGCTTATCACAAGTAGTGCGACAAGAAAAGGCCTTGCGGGCGCTGCGTGAGGCTGGGCACCGTGAGCTCGCGTATCCACTGGTTCTTGTACGTTTATCGGCTCATCAATTCACAGACAGGTCTTTGCATCTACGAAGTTGAGGAAACTGGCGATGGGTTCGTGTAATTCAACGGAAATTTTTCTACTATACTAATAACAACCTTACTAGGAATGCCACGGAACTCGATGAAATCAAGCGTCTCAGACAACGGATTGCGGAGCTGGAGTCACTTATTCGAGAACTGAAAAAAAATCCGCACCCCCGATGGACTGCTCCCGGAGGCGTCATGCACGACCCTGATTTCTTTGATTCTTTTCGCAAGTCGATCCCCCATGCTATATCTGAATCTACACGTTTGTCCTCTGCAGACGTCAGAGGGGATGCGATGTCCACAGTAGCAATAGTCAAGGCAGAGGAGACTTCCTCGTGTCCTTCGGAGCTCGTTGCTGGTGGATACGGCCTCCATGGAACATCACACGGACAAACTTCCCATTTATTTCGGCCTACGGCACCACATTCTGGTAACTCTCAAGAACCAGTAAACGTACCAAGCATAAATTCTACCGCTACGATGAGCTCTACCTCTCACGATTCCCGAGAAGAGCTATTCCAAATTGGGGGGAATCCAGATCTGAACTCCACGTCGACTCCCGGAATACATCGAGTTGCAACATCGAGTAACACCCGCACTGCCTGTATCCCTCTTACAGCAGATTCATCTCGCCATAGCGTGTCTGAAACCTGCTGTCCATATCCATCAAACTGTGCACCGACACCTTATCATGAATACCAGACAGCCGCTTCAGCACGTCTCTCTCAGACCAACCTCCCCCAGTCTTCTCACAACAGCCCGGATCCATGTAACTGCCTCACGGCCCCAATCGCCTTCAGACCCCTTCTTCATCTCGGAATTTCCCTTCGGACATCCCGTGAGGCGTTGGACCGTCTCCATTCTCTCTCTTCAAACTGCGTGCTTTATTGCTACATTATGATGCTTGAGAAGTACATCTTGTGTGTATCTCTGTTTTTTTTCAATTCAAAGCTCTCGCGCTGAAAAAAAAAAAATCGCATTGCTCCGGTAGCTCTGTACCCCCTCACGAGCCAACCACCAAGTTAAAACTTTCTCAAGGACCATGCATGAACAATTATTCCTCCCGGTCCTACTCGAACAGGTTATCTCACTCCCCTTCTAGGGAAGTACATGAATATTTATCCCCACGCCCGATTCCGCATTCATACTCGTCAGCCCTTCAATGTCACCAACTGGCTCCATGCAGTCCAGATCCTTTTGCTTATATGTCGGATACCACGGTCTGCATCCCACATCACTCATAGCCTGATATACAAACCAAATTTACACAGAAGTCAGCCCATACACGCACGCCATCTCGAATGTTACTTTGGTCTTTAAAATACCTACAATTATCGAATTACTCTGCTCGTTCATATATTCATATTGACGATAAGATTCATGTTACAGTACATGTAAATGGCTTCCATACATGTTTGTGGCCAGACAGTAGTCGCATCGTTTTGACTCATAATTGTGTCACGGGAGATACATTTTGACTACGTGAATATGATCTTATCCTTCGGGACATCATGATGAATCTAACGTCACAACTTGCTGCTTACGAGCTGGTAAACAAAAACCCGACCGAAGGGAGAAAACTCTCCAGTGTCAAACTCATACTGTACCGCCGAATAATCAGACCGCATCGTTACAATAACGGAAGGGAAGATCCAATGATGAAAATGTGATTGAGACAGTCATGATCCATCTCCATCGCTGGGGATATCCTCGACTGTAAATATCAAGAATTATTGAAGTCTATAACGCGGTCAGTTGACAGGTAATTCCTACGTTCTATGGTTGCTCCAATATACAGCAGTAATGACATAAAAGATGATGAAGAACCCCCTGGAGATCGGAATGAGTATTCATAAGATCCTGATGGAGGTATCAGTGTCATGTTTGTATATTAATGTGATCAAGTTATACGGATTTACCACGAATTTTAGCATTGACACTGAACAATGCATGAGATTATGACAAGATTAATGTTCATTTACCCCGAGGTAAGTCCCGCTTCGGTCTTGTAGAGCCTGCCTTCTGTCGTTTCCCAGAGGGTGTTCTTACAGCTCGTTTGAACTCATCCTCCAACCCCGTCACCTCACTGTCTCCTACATCGACCCTGTCTCTTCGTGTAGATCGAGAAGGCTGGGCATTCTTATCTTTAATCGGATCCCAGTCGAAATTTCGGAACTTCCTTCGACAGGCATTGCTTCCCCCTTCATTGTATTCCTCCCGTGTAATAACCATACTATGATACTCGTCCGAGTTCGCCAAAGCATGGGCCGATTTATATGTTTGAATAATCGGGCTATGCAGGAGTTGTTTTAATAAAAAGATGAAAATTTTACCCTACAATTGTGACACTTACTGTTTTGACTCGTAAACACCAACAGTATATTCCACAGGTGCCAGAGCACGTAGTTCATGTCGTCTGATTGGCAGATTGTGAAGAGGAAGATATAAAGGGATGACAAGCCAACGTACAGCCTACGGCCAAAGCCTTCGAACATGACATTCCCCCCGATTAAGCCGATATTCGCCCAGAATATGCCTTGTAAGTCTTGAGGAAGAGAAGATATTGAATGGGCGATCAAGCTAGACAGTCCCGATTGTGCAAGGCCTTTGTCAGATGTTAGGAAAGTGAGGGAAGTTGCGAAGTAGAAAATTACTAACCGATGTCGCTGGGGTTGAAAAGCAACTCAGGGACACTGAACCTCTCATTAGACATGTATAATATCTGGTCGGAATCAGAAGGGAGTGGAGGATCGCGGGCCATTGATCCGTCCCTTGAACTCGTAGATTGATCTATATCCATGGCATCCCCACTACTTGCAGAAGCAACTTTGGGTGTGGACTTGCCGCGAACATATCCTCGCCGGTTCCGAGAAAAATCCGGAAGTACATACTCAAGGGTATTCGCGCTACCATTCGATCTATAGGAATAATGTCGAATTACAGCTGCGAAAGTAAATACAAAGAAACTCACCGACATCGCTCCAGATCACTTGAGAATGAGGAAGATACATAGCAACACTTTTCTTTGACATCATTGACTATGTGTGTTTGGTCGAGCATGTTCCATTGACGGAAAGACACCAGTGTCGAAAGGTGGTTTGTCAACAGTTTGCCACCTACATCGATTCTGGAACGACGACCATAAAAATCAATGACACGGATGAGGAGCAAATGCTTAATTAACCTGCCTACGCCGTTCCAAAGAATAGATCCTTGCATAATCGGTATGACATGAGTAAAACTGAAACTGGAGTCCACTATGAGCGAGCACTCCGGATATGGAAGGTTCGGGGAATCATCGAGCGAGAACAAAGACCCATACGGCGTGAGTGAAGCAGCTGTGTAGGAACAATGAGATACAACGGCGTAGGACCATGATAATCAATTAGGAGTTACCAACCAGGACATCGTAGGTAGCTAGCAAATTCGTACTCTTCGAATACCAGTTGGTCATACTTCTCTTGGATACTGTGAAAGTTGAACGGAGGTTCTGTGATTAGGAGAGATGTTGACCGAAAATCGAGCTTTAAAATTTTGTTAATACCACGGTATATGATTAATAAGAGGAGACTAGACATGCCGAAAATACTTCAGGGCCAAACAGGTTGTCCCATACAGCTTTTTGTACGTCCCAGTCTGTTAGATATCCCTGAGTGAGAGACAAATTCAGGAAATGTATTAGATAGTAGGAAATATGGGAGATATTACCCACTCTTTCAAATGATAAACGATAAGTCAAGGATGCATAATCTTGGCACTTCTCAAACTCATGCCCGATGTACAGTTGTTTGTCGCCCTTCGAGCGAATCGCAGCATTGTATATTATCCTGGTCCACATGTGTTAACAACACGAGAGGTTTTTGACTCGTTAAACGTCAGACGAACCTAGGATTCGAATTAGCGGAGGTAGATAATCCTGCCTTGATGGTGTGCGCCCCATTGTCCAGAACTACCACAGGGAGCGCGTCGGGAAGCATCTAGGGCCTGAGGAATATAGCTATTTTAACTAGAGCATGGCAGGTCTGAATAAACCAGTATATCTCACTAGTGGGTAAAGGGTTTACGGCAAGGTCTACCAATTACCTAAGCGTTCTCTGAAATGACGTCACCGGCTGTCCTAAAAAAACTAAGCCCGCTACATCCAGTCAAATGACTGTGATTTCCCTCTGTACACTTTATATACGGGATTGACTGGATGGAAATTTTTTTATAGAAAATTTTTTCGGCTACGAACCTCCAAAACGTACATACTTCGAATACCAGTGGCATCTAATGCGCATGATCTTCATCTTTACATCTAGACTATGAATGCCATGTCGATACGGAAATCGGCTCGTGTTCTAAATGTCCTGGTGTTATTTACTTCGGGCTGAAGTCACCTTCCTATGTCAATATAGAGGGACAAAATCAACCACTCCCAACCCCCAATTGAGTGACGGAAGTTAGTAGTGGTAACATACCAGACCAAGCCTCAGAGGGTGGGGGTCTTGGTCAGACTCCGGAAAGCCTGCCTGAAACCAGTTCAGGCTTGCTTGAAATATATGTCGTTGGTACCAGGGCAATCTTGCACGATAATCTGCTTTATTGGAAAATGACGGACACCGTGTTTGTTGATCAAAGTATGAGTTAAGTTTAGCCATTCGGCCACGAATGTGCACTTGGTGAATACCATGTTTCGAAGACATGGAAATGGACGACGAGTTATTTCGGTACCCCATGCCAGAAGGCTTAGCGGGATATTGCTAATTCCACGGCACCATAACTCCTCCATTCTAGAAAGGTGTAGGGCACAGTGGTGCAATACGTCCATGTCGATGATGGTTCGATCCCAGATGACCTTGTTTAGCGAAGGGGAACAATTTCGGTTTAGACAACGAAGGCAATCGACTAGAAGGTCGGTGTATCCGTCCCGGGTGAATTCCATGTCGGGCATGTCGACCACTTCGTCATTCTCATTTAGGGCGTTCCCTCCAACAAGGCGAAACGTGCGCAGCTTGGGTGCATCGAGGTATTTCAAGATTAGGCAGGTCTCGGGTCCATCTCCAATCGTCAGTGACGACAGACAGGGAAGAGACACCACTCGAGGTTCGCGATCGTCTTCTTTCCCCAACGCATGGCATTCGAGGGATGTGAGACCAGTGCAGTTCGCAATCACGTCAAGAATTGCGTCCACCCAGAGTGGAAAGGCATAATCGACGTAAGAGTTTGCTCCTATTGACAGGTGCGTAATTTTGCTCGCAAGTCCGGCCAGAGATTGAGGCGAGTGTAAGCCACCCACTCCAGACCATGCCATAGACGATAGATGTGGGCTTCCTTTGAGTATACGAGCTACCCATCTTAAATCAAGGGAGATTTCTTCTGTGCCCACGATCTGGAATGACTCCATATATCTCAGTGGTGGAAACGACTTCAGGACGTCATTGTCGTCGTTTTGACTGAGATGCAAGATGGTTACACATTTGACTCGATTCGCCTTGTCCTGTAGCCACGCTATGATACTCTCGGCATCACCCTGCTCTGAGTATCGTATCTTGACGTTGATGGGAAAATTCTTGGACCTATCTGCCCACGCTAAGGCACGGTCTAATTTATTTTTCTTGCCCTCCAATTCTATGTTGGTCCACAATCCGAATTGACTCAAAGCGATCTGGCGCCAATTGCGACAAACGTGCGAAATGATTGTTGGTGCTCCAGCATCCAGTTTCCTACCCTCCAGAAAGATTCGACATATGATTTCATAGGGTAAGAGGGGGAGGTCCTGTAAGGAGGTGAGAAGACCAGTCGCAAGGGTTCCTTGCCCATGGGGGCGGTTCTTCTCACGCCATGGCTTCTCCAAGGGTGATGTTTCGACCTCGAATCCCCCGTCGGGCGTGGAGAAATGGGATTGGATATAGGTGAGCGACATTATCTTGTGTGGCAGAAAGACAACAAAGAC
>QFEC01003049.1:0-14890 GCA_003316585.1 Gomphus bonarii | reverse complement strand
TAAGGATGGCAAGCTCCTTCCCAAGGAACACCAGCGATGTATTGACAATAACCTTTGTCTCTTGTGTGGCGCTGATAGTCACAAAGTTGCAGACTGCCCGAAATCAACTAAGGCATGAGCGACGACTACTCCTTCAACTCCCAAGGCAGCTACTGCCTCAGATACCAAAGCCAAAAGCTCAGCTAAGGTGACTGAGTCAAAAAAATAGTCCACAACTCTTTGGCCTCTGAGCACCCCGAGAGTTGCATTGACTCAGCTGGTGCTAGTAGTGAGGTTAAGCTCAATGGTTCCGCTTTATTTAATCTGAACTCTTTAATAGTTTACTTGTCTTCTGATTCCATTCCTAGTTCTTCTGATACCCCATTCAAATGCTTGATTGACTCAGGTTCCACTCATAGTTTTATAGAATCTTCTTTCATCCAAAACCATAGTATACCCACTCATTCTATTCCTCCCATTCCTTTGAAATTATTCAATGGTAGTATGAACTCAGTCATTACTGAACTAGTAGAAATACCTATCTGCTTCCCCTCAGGACACACATTCCATAGAATTTTATGTCACGTCATTAGATACATCCATTTTGGTAGTTTCAGGGTTCAGTTGGAGATCGCTGTCAGTTGTTGTTCCCTGTTTATGTTCTTCTATAACTTTCCACCACCTTCTGGAACTTTCCATACTTTTCCATCATTTTCTACAACTTTCTGGGACCTTCTACCACTTTCTATCACCTTCTAGAATCTTCCGTCACCTTCTGTCACCTTCCATGACCTTCCGTGACTTTCCACTAGGGTATATAAGTGTGACTGGTGTAATGGTTACCCCTCAGCTTGATCTCTGAGGATTACCGCTACACCAGGTGGGCTCTCTATGTATTTATTAATAGTAACCTTGTATAAACTTAGGATTACCACTACACCAGGTGGAAATTACCCTTATCAGCTCACTAAATCTTGGAGTATTTTGTTGTAGTGACCTTGTCAATAGCGTCACCCTCACAGTTTGACTACATTGAAGACTGGATGGAGTCAGGATAGGGAGTGGGAGAGCTGGAGTCTGTACAAATGTCTTCCCACTCAGCCCTGAATAACATATCACCTGAGGTATTGATGACTCAGCTTATGAGAGGGCTGGGTTGTCCAGATGTCTGATTTGTCTAGGAAGACTTGGTCTCCCACCTGATACTTTGTTGAGAATAAATCACAACCAGAGCTATGAATAGAGGCTCAGCTTCAAGTATGAAGGTGATGATATTAATCTAAGCTACCTATGAATAGACTAGAGTAAAGCATTAGAAGAGTATTTAGCATATGATGGGAGTTTACTCATGGCTCAGCTTCAAGTATGAAGGTAAGCCGCATCTCCATGCTAATACCAAACAATAACTACTAGCTGAGTCTGAACATCACAAACTCCGCTTTTGGAATAACTTTGAATATGCTCAATATTTCAACACTCCCCCTCAAGTATAGACTCCACAAAATTGCAAAGTTATATTGGTAACAGTCCAAGATTTTTGACAAAACACTTAAAAATGGATCTCAGAAGTGGTTTGGTGAAGATATCCAATATATTTTCTTTGGTAGGTACATAATCAACTCCAATCTTCTGGTCTGCAACACACTCACAAATGAAGTGATACTGCAGATCAATGTGTTTTGTTATGGTGTGAAATCTGTTGTCCTTTGACAACATAATAGCTCCCTGGTTGTCACAATTGATCATAATTGTTGGGGTTAATTGCAGAGATTTGATAGTCCAGTGAGATCCTAGCTAATATATTTTCTATTAATATATTCTCAGAAGTTGGAAAAAATCTATTGTTCTGGCAATAGAACTCTGCAGAGGCTTTCTGGTCAATCCGGCACTTTAGCGCCAGTACTGAGAGCTTGGTACTGATTTCTGGTAACACTGTAAATCCAATATCAATTGGATTTCCTGTCTGTGATGCTCCAAAACTTGTGAGCAATGAGTCCAATATGACTATGACCTATCTGGAGTGATCCAGAACTCGAACGACGAGTCTGAGAGAGCGTTTCCTAATTGGGATTTTAGCAAAGCACTGAACAGAACAAGGAGAGAATAATTGATAGACAATTATCCAGTGGTGTACTAACTACATACACTTGTAGTACTTATAGATCTCATATCCCCTGAGCTACTAGTGAAGAGAAAAAGGAAATACAACCAGATTTGGTGAGAAGCGATGGATTTCAACGCTGTACAAAGTTAGGGAGTTGTGTATGCTATACCTGGACTATTGCAAATAGAAAAAGATGGCTTAAACTTGTCCTAGTCCTTCCTTTTATGGTCCTCTTATGTCTCGTATGTTACCTAATACCAGTAGCACACTGTATGACCATTAGATCCATCGGTGTTCCTTGGTGGTGACATATATGTGCCTGTTTTGGCTTTCCCTTTGTTCCAAACTTCTCCAAACCTCTTCCATTCCAATATAATGTTATTTCCAATGAATTCCCACTGTGTCCACTGTTCCTAGTGCCTCTTCGTCATCTCCTATCTCCATCCCATGCTTCCCACTCCTTTAGCTGCCAAGGCACTAAAGTGCCGTGAACTGAGATCTGTGTGTACAGTACAAACAAAAATAATCGTAGAGTCATGGGAAATGTAGCTACTGATGAGATTTTTTGTGTGTTGACTTTGTATTTTAGTTATCTTTAATGTCCCGCGCATATAGCTACTTTTTTTTGCACTAGTTCCTAGTTGTATTTATTTTTTATTTGTTTTACTTGTGTACCCATCTAAAATGGTATCATTTATTCCTTTATCTATAACAATAATGGCCTTGGTCATCTCAACTTGGATTTCTGAAATGAATATCCATAACCACAGTGCCTCCTTAGCTGCATGGGTAAGTGACACATATTCTGCTTCTGTGCTGGACAGCGCAATGTATTGTTGTTTCTTTGAGCTCCAGGAGACTGTCCCATTGCCCATAAAGAAGGCATATCTGGAAATTGAATGTCTATGAGTTTGGGTTGCCTAATCTGCATCACAGTATCCAGTGACTAGGTTTCTTTTATTTCCACCAAATGTCAACCACAGATCCTTGGTATCTTGTAAATAAACCATTACTCACTTGATACCCTGCCAGTGTGTTTCAGCTGGATTTTGGATAAACTGAGCTAGCACTCCTGTTGTGATTGTGACATCTGGTCTGGATACCATGCTGTCAAGAGAACAGTCCCTATTGCTTTGGCATATGGCCCCTTTTGCATCTGCATGATCTCAGCTAGCAGTGTAAGTCCTTGGTCTTTGTATAGACTCGTCCCTGGGTTCATTGGGATGGAGATCAGTTTTGCAGCTGATAATCCAAAATTTTCAGCCATTGCTTCAATGTATGTTTGTTGATTTATTAAGATTGTGCATTCCTTCCTATTTCACTTGACTTTGAAACCCAGGTACCAGCATATCTCACCAAGATATGATATTTCCCAACATTGCTCAAGGTCACATTTCAACTTGTTGATATCACCTATTTCTTTTGAGGTGAGTATCATATCATCTGTTGCAATTGTGACAACAGTGTGCTCAGTTGCTTTTTTCTTGTAGAATACTGAATGGTCGATAGCAGACTATGTGAACCTGATGTTTGAGGTAAAAACCTTTGTCAGTTCTTGATGGCATCCTCTGCCAGCTTGTTTGAGGCCATACATGCCTTTCAAGAGTTGGCACACCTTCCCTTTTTGGATTGGGTTACCAGCACCTCAAAGGATTTTCATGTAAACAGTCTCCTTTAGCGGTGCATTCAGGTAAGCACTCTTGACTTCAACTTGATGAATTTCCCAGTCCACTGTGGCTGCATTGGCTAGAACAACACAGATCAAAGGTAACTTGGCTGCAGCAGAGAATGTTTCAGTGTAGTTGACTCCTTTGACCTGCTTGTGTCCACCAGCTACAATGCGAACTTGGTATGTTGTTTTGCCATCTAGTCCAGGCTTTACTCTGAGAACTTCAGAGCATGGGATTGCTGTTTGACCTTTGGGTAGGTCTTCTATAACCCATGTCTTGAGTTTCTCTAATTGACCTATTGCATATTCTAGTGCTTTTGCCAATGGACTTAAAGGGTTCATGGTGTTGAACCACTAGTCACAATAAAGGCATAATCAAGATGATTATTGAGGATATAACTGAAAACATCATCATGTTTGGTATTAGGTCCTTTGTTTATGTCCATGTTTTCTGATTGAGCAACTGCTGATGTGAGACCCTCACGCATCTGCTTGTAGGCACCTGGTGGTTTTCTTGCACAGCATCCTCATCCTAACTCAGAAGATGTTTTGGTTTCCTCAGTATTATTAGGAGGTAGATCAACAGGGATCTCATTTTCTCCAGTAGTAATAGCTGGGTTGGGTGAATATAGAGTCACCTTATCAGTTATGGCACCATCTGGGTGATTAGTGTGTGGCTCAGAGGGTTGATTTGAGTGGATGATTTTATCCCTCTCCCCCTTATCCAGCAAATCACCAGTGGGGAAATCTAAAGGAATGTTTGATCATACATCATTTTCATTGAAAATGACATTACACTCAATGGTGACTGATTTCTTGGTGGGCCAGTAAATACGGTACCCCTTTGATTCCATGTCATATCCAATAAATCTGCCAATAATGGCATGTGAGTCTAGCTTGCCTGCATTTAAGTCTTTGACATATGCAGCAGCATCAAATTCCTGAATGCCAGCTAGGTGTGGTTTCTTTTTGTATCAGGCTTCATAGGGGGTTTTACTGTTGAGTGCATGTGTTGGTGTTCTATTTTGAAGTCATGAAGAATGTTTCATTGCTTCCTCCCACAAGAACCGTGGCAGTCCTGAAGATATGAGTAGTGCTCATGCCTGTTCAGCACATGTGCACATTCCACATTCTGCAGAGCCATTTTGAGGTGGGGAATCATGAACTGTAAGTTCTCTTGTAGTTCCTCTTTTGTCCTGATGATTTCTCATTTCTTTTGAAAGAAATTCTCCCCCTTGGTCACTGCATATGGTTTTTATGTGGTTACCAGTTTGGGTTTCAATGTATGCCGCATCATTCTTGTATGACTCAAAGGTCTGGCTTTTCTTCTTTAGGAAGTACAGTCGAGTCTCACAAGTTGCATCATCTATGTAGGCTGCGACATATCAATTTCCATTTAAACTTTGAACTGATGCAGGTCCCCATAGATCCCAATGAACACATTCACTGTATTTTGTTGCATGTGTCTGAGATTTCTTTGGAAAGGGTTGATGTGCTGCTTTAGCCTTTGCACAGGCTTCACAGAATTCAAGTTTTGAGGTAGAGTCAAGCTCAATGCCAATGATAGAGCCTGTTGATATTGCATGTTTAATGGCAGTAAGACCCATGTGACCAAGTTTGTGATGCGTAACATTAACATCCATTTTGACAGAGACAATGTTAGCATAATAAATTTCCTGTGGATCTCCAGGGACAGGAATCCAATATGGTCCATTTGACTGAGGTATCATGGCCATGGTTTTTCCAGTTGGATTTTTAATGGTGCAAATTCCATCCTTGAAAATTGCCTGGCATTTTGCTTTATCTAACCGGGTGATTGATATTAGAGTAAATGCCATATCTGGTGCATGGACCACATCTTTTAGCATCGCAGCTGTGTTGCCATTACCATTTAGTAGATTGATTTTTATGTCACCTATGCCTACAGCTTTAAGGCTGCTACCATCTGCTGCAATGATTTCACGTCCAAGTATTGGATTATAATTGATGAATCTTGTATGGTCAGGGCAGTAGTGGTTGCTGGCACTGCTGTCTAGGCAGGCTCCTAATTGCTGTTTTGGGACAGTAGGGTTCACAACTACAGTTGCAAAGCTTGTAGCACAGGTGAACACAAAAAGGTCATCATCCTTTTGGTAGTTATCAGCAATGACTGCTGAGTCTGTTGACTTGGGGTCTTTCTTTGGTTTCTTCTGCTTGGGGCCTTGGCCTTCTTTTCCTCCACCCTTTGACCAGAAATCATATTTGGTATGGCCATCCTTAGAACAGTTGTCACACTGCTTGTTCAGGTTGGTTTTTGGCTTTTTCTTTGCTTTAGATACATCTGGCTTTTTGCCCTTTTGGCATGAGCTATCGCATCAGTGTTGATTCAGCTAGTTTTGAGCGCTCATCATCAATGACTTGATGTTGAGCTTCCTCATTGAAGAAGTTGATCAAGTCATTTGGTAGCATTTTGGGTTTGACTGCTGTTCCCTGTGTTGCTCCAATTTTCTCAGCTGCAATGATTGTTTGTATGGCTAGATGGTAGGATGGTGGGAGGGATGACATGATGAGTGTTGAGAATCATGTGTCCAATAGCATTGATCCCATTTGAATTAGGTTGTCATGTCTCTTCACCATAAGCTCAAAATGTTGTTTGAGGTTGGCTAGGTGAGCACGGGGATCATCTGAGTCAGTTACTCACATGGCAGCAAGTTGGTCCTCAGCATCAATGAGGTATAGGGTACTCTTAGTGGTGGCATCCATTTTAACCATTGCCCACATCTCCTGTGATGTATTGAGGTTCTTAATTAACAAACCAACTCATTGGGATGTTATGGAGAGAATGACATGTTGTGCCAGTTACTCTCACTTATCATATTCTATGATATGGTTTTCATGGGCCTCTATTTGCTCCTCTGTGGCAGGGGTTTTACCATCAGAAAGCACAGGAATACCATTTACCTGCATATAAGGCTTGGGGGCAGTAGCTTTCCCCTCAACATGAATCCACAATCCTTTCATGCCAAGAGCTCTTTGTATACAAGGCTCATAGTTGGACCAGTTACTTCCATCATCATGGAGTTTTGGTACAGAGAGTGAAGCAGATTCAGAGTTAGACATTGTAATGGTAGACATCATGGTTCTTCAAGGTTGCCTGGGGCCCATAACCCATTGAGAATAAATCACAACCAGAGCTATGAATAGAGGCTCAGCTTCAAGTATGAAGGTGATGATATTAATCTAAGTTACCTACTGTATGAATAGACTAGATTAAAGCATTAGAAGAGTATTTAGCATATGATGGGAGTTTACTTGTGGCTCAGCTTCAAGTATGAAGGTGAGCCATGTCTCCATGCTAATACCAAACAATAACTACCAGCTGAGTCTGAACATCACAAACTCCGCTTTTGGCATGACTTTGAATATACTTGATATTTCAACATACTTGGGGGCTGGGGTGTGGCACTGATTGTAGTACCATGCCATGTCATCCTTGGCCTTGGATAGTGCAGGACTTGGGCTCTTGGGGGTCAAAGCCCATGTGTGGGTGCCATTTGGTGTCTAGCATGAATGGGGTCTGTTGGGTGGCTGAGTGCACATGTTGTACTGGAATTCAGCCATTGGCAGGAGATCATCACAATCATCCTACCACTCTTTGACAAACAGCCAGAAATACTGCTCTAGTTCTTGGTTGACATGTCTTGTCTGACCATCCCCTTGTGGGTGGTAGGCTGTAGTGACTGAGATCTTGATCCCAAGGAGCTGGTAGAGATCCCAAGTGAACTCTAAGATGAATTGAGGACCTTGGTCTGAGATAACTGGTTTTGGCAGTCCATGCAGTTTCCACACATGTGCAAGATACAGCCAAGCTGCTCCCAGAGCCATGATGGTTGTATTTGTGGGGAGGAAGTGTACCCCCCTACTGACTGAGTCTACTACATTCATTACTGTATCATGGCCATGAGCTTCAGGCAGTTCCACTATAAAGTTCACACTAATGGTGTCCTACCAGTGCTCAGGGATTGGGAGTGGTTCCAGCTCTCCCATTGGGGGTTGTCTTGGGGCTTTTGTCCTGGTGCAAAGATCACAGGTCTTTACATATTGTCCCACATACCAAGACATCTGTGCCTACCAGGAGTTTCAGGATGCCAGTTCAAGTGTCTTCCATCTCCCAGAATGACCTGCCACCTGAGTATTATGGTGCTAAGACACTATGTGCCTCTGAAGTTCCAGGTCATTTGGAATCTACATCTTTCCCTGGAAGTGCAGGAGGCCATCTCACTTAGTCCACTTGGCTGAGTGTACTGACTTCATGCCCCTTCCAAAGTTTGGTGACTGCTTTGGCAACCAAATCTTTGGGACCTGAAGTTCAGAGCTGGTCCTGAATATCCAAAAGAAGGTCTCATTCCTCTCCAATGGCTGTGACTCCTTTGAGGGTCCAGATGGCAAACAGCTCAGGTCAGAGGAGGGTCATATTCTTGTTATCTCCTGCACCCAAGCCATGGTCTGACCTGTGGGATAGGGCATCAGCTTTACTCATGCTTTGGCCCAGTCAATGGTGAAGTGTGAAGTAAAACTGAGATAGGTAGAGGGGCCATCAAGCTTGTCCTTGGTTTAACTTTTTTGAGGTCCAGAAGTACTCTAAGTTCTTGTGGTCTGTCCAGATCTTGAACTTGTGTTGGGCCCCTTCTAGAAAATATTGCCACACTTCCAGAGCTTGGATGATGGCCAACATTTCCTTTTCATGGATCTCATAGTTCTGTTCTACTTGGCTTAGGCTCTTGGAGAAGAAGGAAACTGGGTACTATGTTCCATACTTGGTTGACTGCTGTGAGATGGTAGCTCTGGTGGCAAAGTCTGAAGCATCAGCTTCCACTCAGTACATTTGGGAGTCATCTGGGAATGCTAGTACTGGAGCCAAGGTGATCAGGTCCTTGAGCTTTTGGAAAGCCATCCCCTTGGGCTCTCCCCACTTCCACAACTCTCCCTTTTTGGTGAGGTCAAAGAGTGACCAAGCATGAAGCATGAAATCATTGATGAACTGCTTGTAGAAGTTAGTGAAGCCCAGGAATGACTGCACCTCCTTCCGGCTCTCATGTGTCAGCCAGTCGCCCTCTAAACCTGGGTCCATCTCTACCCTGCCTTCTGAGATGATGAGACCAAGGTATTCAATCCATGTCTGCTTAAACTCACACTTTTCCTTTTGAAGGTAGATTTTGTATTCTTGGAGGCATTCTAGCACTTGGCACGTGATCTTCTGGTGCTCAGCCAACATTTTTGAGTAGATGAGGATATCATCAATGTACATGCAGACAGCCCCTTCCATGATGAGAGCTTGAAAAATGACATTCATCATTGTTTGGAATCTGGCTGGGCTGTTGGTGAGCCTGAGGAATATCACCAGTGGTTCAAACAGTCCTTGGTTTGCTTAGAAGGCAGTCTTCCACTCATCGCCCTCCTTGATCCAAACATTGCTGTAGCACCACCAAACATCTAGCTTCATGAAGTACTTGGCTCCTTTGAATTGGTTTATCAGCTTGGGAATGAGGGGAAGCAGGTACCAGTTTTTGATGATCATGGGATTTAATTGTCAGTAGTCCTGCACAAGCCAAAGTAACCCATCCTTTTTCTTGATAGAGAAAACTAGGGAGGCCATTGGGGATCTATATGGCTGAATATTCCACATGTCTAGATTTTCTTGGATGAAAATGTCAAGCTCAGCTTGTTCCAATGGGGACATGGGATACACCTTGCAGCTGGTGGGACTCAAGCCTGGTTCCAGCTCAATAGCATGATCCCAAATCCTTTGCTTGGGGAGCTCATCAAATGAATCCTTGGCAAACACACTCTCAAACTCTTGGATGTATTCAGGAATCTCAATCTCAGCTCAGGTTTTTTGGTAGTGGGCTTCAGCCAGTCTCTGTGAGGCCATCTGCATGGGTCATATTTGCTCTAACTCAGGTGGCAATATCACACACATCAGCCTGTCTCCTTCTTCTAACTCATCCCAGGAGCCCTCAGACTCAGCATCACCTTCCTCCTCATCCTCTTCAGGCAATTTTCAGGGACAGGCTAGCTCAGCATGTTCAGATGTGACATTTGGCCCTTCAGGCCTCCTTTTGCTCTTCCAAAATTTCAGCTTGGCACATGTGACACTTGGTTGAACAGCAGCTCATTTTGATTTTTTGGGTCTGCCAATCAATCTTGGTGTTGTGCTCCTCTAGCCAGGTGAATCCAAGGATGATGTCCTGCTTGCCCAGGTTGGTGACTGCAAAGGTGGTGCATTCTGTGTGCCTATCTACTTGGAGAATCACATCTACACTCTCCTGAATAGACCTGGCTTTGTTAGGAGACCCATTCACATTCTAGACTGGGATTGGTCTCTGGAGCTTCTGAGTGGTGAGACAGTGATGTTCCATGTAGGTTCAGTTCATGAATTGTCCAGTGGCCCCACAGTCTACAAGAGCTAGTCCTGACTTGACTTCAGCAGTGTCTGTTGTCTGAATCTCAACCTTGATAACCAGAGACTTTGGGCTTAGGGCAGCTGATATCATGTATCTTTTTGGGAGTCATTTCTCCCATTTCCAAAGCTATACCTGAGGTGGCTTCAGGTGTGGTTTAGTTTTTTGTGTGACTATTTTGGGTTGCTCAGACTGGAGGGATGGAATGGGGGTTATTTCATTCTCAACTTCCAGGATAGCAAATTAATTATGTACAGGCAGTGGGGGCACATGATTCACCCACTGCAGGCTCCAAAATCCTTTTCTTCCCCTTTTGGTATCTCCTCAACCTCAGCTTCAGTCTTGGTCTTGGTCTCAGCCTCAAGTGGTGGAGTTCCTTACAGGTTAGCCAGCTCTAGCAACTCCAGTAGTAGCTCTAGTTTATCCTCTACACCCATGATCCTAATGTCAAAGGACAAGGGGCATTCTTGGGCAAGATGTCCTGTTGTGAGGGCGACACTATTGACAAGGTCACAACAACAAGATACTCCAATATTTAATGAGCTGATAAGGGCATTTCCCACCTGGTGTAGTGGTAATCCTCAGAGATCAAGCTGAGGGCTAACTGTTACACCAGTCACACTTATATACCCTGGCAGAAAGTCACAGAAGGTCATAGAAGGTGACAGAAAGTGATAGAAAGTCCCAGAAAGTTATAGAAGGTTATGGAAAGTGATGGAAGGTCATGGAAAGTGATGGAAAGTGATGGAAAGTCCCAGAAGGTAACAGAAAGTCATGGAAGGATACAAACAAGAAACAACAACTGATAACAAACTCCAAGCTGAACTCTGACATCACCCCCCTCTTAATGCACAGCATCTCAATGTGGAGTTTTGTTGAGATTGTAACAGAGGCACCTAGTAACACATCTTGTCAGCCTCTACCAGAGTGGAAGGCAGGTCCAGGTCAGGTTTCTCTCAAGTGCTACAATTGAAGGGCAAACTCATGATTCAAGTAGCAATTGCTGTGGGTACTGAAGGGAGTGCTGAAGGTTTTGAAAGATGCCTCTCACATGTACTCGCCTACAGCATTGGGAGTCCTCTTCCCAGTGAATCCCTCAAATGAGCAGGGGATTGAATCTCGGTGAGGAATATCACATCTCCAGCTTCATAGGGCAGGTGAGTGAGGGGTCTCTTTTGCCAGGGAGTGGAGAAGATGGGTTTGGGTGGAGGTGGGAGTTTCAGGAGTTCCTTGATTTGTCTAATGTCATTTGGGTCAATGGACCAGTGTGATGATAGAGGGTAGGATTCAAGTGGGATGAGACTCTGTTGGCTGGATTGACTGATCATGTTATAGTGAAGAGGTTGCATACTATTAAGTGGGTGAATGAGGATGGATAGTGAATATTATATAGGTGTTGAATGTTATAGGACATAAATGAAGAGAATTAAATGTCAGGTAAAGTGTCGCTTAGTTTTTTGGGGTTAGAGTGTCACATGCTAGGTCCCTTCCTTCTGTCCAATTGAAGAGGTGTCATTTGGGAGTTTCTGTAAAGTTTTCTAGAGTTCAAAAGGGGAGGGTGGCAAATAGAGTAGCTGATATACATTGTGGAGCTTCAGGGTTTTGTCGGTGACATTCCATGACAAGTCGTTTTGCTCCAGAGATGTCCTTCACAGGTAACCAGGAATCATCTCCAGTTCCATAACCCTTCCAATGGACTAGGTATTCTAGTCGTCTTTGGTAGACCCTGCTGTCTAGGATCCTTTCAACTTCATACTCAGGGACTCTGTCTCAAATAACAGGAGGAGGGGGAGGTTGAGCATGTCATTCCTGAATTGGATCCTCTTGGTAGGGGCATAGGAGGTTGACAGAGAAGACAGGATGGGTGTGACCAAAGGATGGTGGGAGTTGGATGCCATAGGCATTCTGTGATACAACCTTGTTCACTGCATAAGGACCCAATCATTTATGATCCAACTTCTTCATTGGGCAAGTGGTTGTAATGTTTTGTGCATTTAGCCAGACCTTATCATCAATCTTGTATGTGGGAGCAGTCTGGTGGTGCAAGTCATAGAACCATGCCATGTCATCTGCAGCCTTTGATAGGGCAGAGCAAACTTCATTAGTGGCCTTTTCCATGCGAGTGGTGAATTTGTCCAGTGCTTCCAATCAGGTTTCTTGGGTTGGTTCTAGTCTGAGTGTTGGATATTGACCACTGTTGAGCATGAAGGGAGTAGTCTGGGTTTCAGAGTGAATTCAATTGTTGTATGCAAACTCAGCAAGGGAAATCCAATCTAACCAGTCATCTTGACGCTGGTTGACAAAGAGTTGGAGGTATTGCTCAATCTCCTGGTTGACCCTTTCAGTTCGGCCATCAGATTGTGGGTGGTAGGCTGTGGAGGCAGCAACCTTAATGCCTAGGAGTTTGTTTAATTCTTGCATGAATTGGGAGATGAGTTGGGTGCCATGGTCACTGATGACTTCCTCTGGTAGTCCATGGTGCTTCCAAACATGGTCACAGAAAAAGTCTGGGAATTCCTACCAAGTCCATGTCTGATGTGGTGGGAATTGTTATAAATAAAGAGATATTAAGATGCCATTTTCATATGGATACACAAGAAAATCACTAAAAAAATAGATATAAGTAGAAATTAGTACAAAAACAGCAGGTATATGTGTGGGACACTAAGGATATATAAAATACAAAGATTCTACAAAAATATTCACACTCCTAGCTACATTTCCCATGATTCTACGATTATTTTTGTCTGTACTGTACATGCAGATCCCAGTTCACGGCACTTTAGCGCCTTGGTGGCTAAAGGGGCGGAAGGAATGGAATGGACATAGGGAGTGATGCAGGGGCTTCAGGAACAGCGGACTAAGTGGAAAATGATTGGATATGATGATAAAATAGAACAGAAAAGGTCCGAAGGGATTAGGAACAAAGGGACGACTAGGAGGAGCACATATATGTCACCACTCAGGAATGCCAACTGGCTCAGGAGTCATACAGTGTGCTACTGATATTAGGTAGCACACGAGACATGAGAGGATCATAAAGAGAAGGACTAGGACAAGTTTAAGCCATCTTTTCCTATTTGCAATAGCCCAGGTATAGCATACATGACTCCCTAACTTCATACAGTGCGGAAATCCGCCGCTTCTCACCAAATGTGGTTGTATTTCCTTTTTCTCTTTATTAGTAGCTCAGGGGACACAAGATCTATAAGTACTACAAGTGTTTGTAGTTAGGACTTTACTGGATAATTGTCTATCAATTATTCACTCCTTGTTCTGTTTGGCACTTTGCTAAAATCCCAATTAGGAAACACTCTCAGACTCATCGTTCAAGTTCTGGATCACTCCAGATAGGTCATAGTTATATTGGACTCATTGCTCACAAGTTTTGGAGCATCACAGACTGGAAATACAATTGATATTGAATTTACATGATTCCCAGAAATCACCACCAAGTTTTTGGTACTGGCACTAAAGTGCCGGATTGACCAGAAAGCCTCTGCAGAGTTCTATTGCCAGAACAATAGATCTTTTCCAACTACTGAAAATATATTAATAGAAAATATATTAGCTAGGATCCCACTGGACCATCCAATCTCTGCGATTAACCCCAACAGGAATGATGTGTACATGTTTGGAGAGGTGATCTACAGTGATGAGAAGGGCATTGTAGCCATGACTAGTAGGGAGTTCTGTGATTAGATCAACAGTGATAACTTGCCATCTGTGGTCTGGAATACAACTGGGGAGGAGTTTGCCAATGGGGGAGGTTGGGAAGGTTTTGGCCCTATTGCAGAGGTCACAGGCCTTTACATATTTGGCAATATACCATCCTATTCCAGACCACCAGTAGTTCTGAGACATGAGTTCAGTTGTCTTCCAGTAACCAGGATGACTGGTGGTGCTTGCATCATGGTGTGCCTTGACAATGTCATGCCATAGCTTGGAGTCAAGAGGGACATATACCTTGCTATGGTAAAGAATAAGACTGTTCTCTTCTGACCACTCTTCTCCTCAAAGATTTCCAGATGACCCAAATTATTTGAGAGCCTTTACAACCTTCTCATCTTGGTCTGTGCAGTCCCTGACTCTGTCAAGAAACTTGTCAGCCTCATCATTCATCAGTTGTGAACCTGTGGCATTAACATGGAACATGTTAGGTTGGAGTATAATTTGGTTTTGATTGTCTTCCTCCCCCTGCTTATGATCTACCCATCTTGAGACATCTTGAGAGTGCATCAGGCTTGGTTGAATGACGATCAGGACAGTGGATCAAATCAAAATCAAAATGAGAGAGGTAGAGTGACCAGCAAGCTTGGCAGTGGTTTAGATTCTGTGCAGACCAAAAGTAGGTGAGGTTTTGAGGGTTGTTGAGGATCTCAATTTTATACTTGGTTTGTTCTAGGATATGATGCCATTCTTCTAGACCATGGATGACAGAGAGTAATTCCTTGTCATGGATAGCATAGTTGTGCTCTGTGTATGAAAGGCTCTTTGAGACAAAGCCAATGGGTCTCCACTTCCCATTGCTGCAGAGTTGAGATAATACAGCACATGCTGCATATGCTGAGGCATCTGTTTCTAGGCAGGAGCATTTGGTCTGTTCTGGGAGGACAAGGATAAGGGTAGAGGTAATGAGGTGTTGTAGGGGATCAAGGACATCTAGGCCTATCTGTACATAGCACCCAATGGTGCTAG
>QFEC01003047.1:35171-47935 GCA_003316585.1 Gomphus bonarii | reverse complement strand
TTTACAGTACAACACAAATGTTCAAAACACTTGAACGGTTTTGTCCCCTACTGTATAGTGTAGAAAAATAGGACACAGGCACTTGAGACAGTAACAGGAAAAACAACGAGACACTTGGCTCAATGGCCACTAAGATGACAGACTCAACACTGGAGTAACTGGGCTTCTGTACCAATAGAGCATTTACTATAGTACATGTGAGCTACTTATAGGTAAATACTGAGGCACTGAGGAGTAATGTAGCGGTAACTTGTAACTAGGTGGGTAACTAATGAGGCTATTATTAAAACCTCTTCACACTTTACAACATATAGCATGGGACTTCAACGCACCTACCCCAAAGGAGTTTTATTTCTTTCTTTCACTCATAACATATTAGAATTGCAACTTTGTATAAGAACTAGCTTAGGACATAGTAGATAAATTAGTTCTTCTTGCCCTCAAAGCAATAATTGCTCCTTGGCTTCACCAGCACTTCGCTTACATCAAAATTGCATTTCCCACCAAAGGCTCATTGTTTGAGACCTGAATTTAATCAGAGAAGTTACTGGTCATTCTTAGAAGTGTCTCACAAAGTTTTGAGCATACAGGGTCAATAATACATTTGTTATTGAATTTACATTTCACACAGACATCAGAGCCGACCTCTCAGTACAGGCGCTAAAGGGCTGTATTGACCACAAGAGATCCCCAGACCGCTACACACTTGCCACACAGCATACATCCTTAGATTAGAATCACAATTGACTCCTAGAATTGTTGAAAATAAGCTCCAATTCCCCCTTATTATCCCACCATACTTGGATTGTTGCATTCCATTTCATTCTCATTCTATTCTACTTTATATACTCCTCCTCCTACCTACCAGTCATATCTCACATATCCCCATCCACCACTCTTCCTACGATCGCTGCAACATCGTCAAATCTGCTCACCAGCAATGCGCGCAAGTCGCGACGCGTATCGCATCACGTGACATCGTCACCGTCACATCACACATCAGTCACGCATCAGTCACATACACGCACCAAATACCACTCACGCGACTCCTCATTGCCACCACATACCAACAGTCATGCATACTACATGCATATCTCCCCACACACGTACCCTGAACCGACATACGCAGATACGCAGGTATGCAACAAGCAGGACACCAATGACGCGTCATGGCGGACATCGCACGCGTCTCTAGAAGGGGCGTGCACAGGCATACGCAATGCATATAGACGCTACCTTTTAGTATATAACAGAGTATATTAGAATAATAATAATAAAACTTTTAGAAACATTTAAAATCTATTCCCAGAATTAGAGCAAGTAAAAAGAACATCTCCCTCCTCTCATATATTTGCCTACCCTAAAGTTTAGCCAACTAAGTAACCCAATCTCATTATTTACAAGAATACCACCCCACACCTCAAAACCACTCTTAATTACAAAGAGTACTTCAGTATATGCATGATCATGTACTCTCAGGTCACTTCAGTCAAAACAAGATGTTGGCTCTCATTTGCCAAGAATACACTTGGCCAGGCCTTCAAACTTCAGTCATCGACTTCTGAAAATCCTGCACCACATATATGCATCCAAAATCACAACAACACAAATCTTATTCCATTCTGAAGCAACTACCAATTCCTGAGAGACCTTGGAATTCTATTTCAATCAATTTCATTGAACAACTCCCTCCACCTCAGGATTTACTTCAATTCTGGTAATAGTCTGCAGACTCACTAAACAAAGTATTTTCATTCCTACAGTTGACACAATTACCTCAGCTGAACTAGTGAAACTGTTTGTGCTTCATGTCTTTTCAAAGCATGGCATACTGAGCCATGTAACATCTGACCAAGGAAGCAAATTCATTTCTCACTTCTTCAGGTTACTCAGTAAAGCCCTGGGTAAAGCCCTCAACATGCGCTTACACTTCACCTCAGGTTATCATCCCAAAGCCAATGGACAAACTGAATGTGTAAATCAAACCCTGGAACAATATCTACAAGTCTACCGCAACTATCAGCAGGACCACTGGTATGAACTGTTACCATTAGCTGAATTTGCTTACAATAATGCTCCTAATGCTACTACTGGCATCTCCCTTCTTCGCTAATAAGGGACATCACCCAAACCTTACAATTCATCCCAAACAAGACCTCACTTCCTCTCAAGTACATGAGTTTGCCGTTGACTTTGGCCAGCTTTGTGAAGCTCTGAAAGAGCAAATCAGTCATACTCAATCTCAGTATCAGCCATCTGCTGATGCCAGGTAACTCCCAGCTCCCAAGTTCACAATTGGGTCCTCAGCTTTTGACAAAGCACAATTCTTCCACACTACTCAGCCAACTAAGGAGCTTTCCAAAAAAGACCTCAGTCCCTTCAAAGTCATAGCCAAAGCCAGTAATCATTCCTACACTCTTTGGTTGCCTGACAACATGCAGGCAGTCCATCCAGTCTTCCATGTGTCTATGCTTGAACCTGTGATTCCCAACATTATACCAAACCAAGTTCAGGAACCCCCTCCACCTGTTGAAATAGACAGTGAGATTGAGTATGAGATAGCCAAAATCCTTGACTCAAAGGTAGACTGATGCTAGAGACTCTGTAGCCTCCTTTACCTGGTCCACTGGGCTGGTTATGAAGGCACTGATGAAGAAACATCTTGGATGCTCATGACCAAACTCAGTCATGCTTCTGAGAGCCAAATTTCACTCTGCCTACCCTGCTAAACTGAGACCATGGTCCCCTTGATCTGATTCTGTTTTCTTTTCTGTTTTTACTCATGGTTATTTTTCTTAGCTATTCATGGTCATCCTATGTACAGGTTTCTATCCTAAATATTTACTCTGTCTACTCTCATACCTCTCAGTTTTCTATCTTATCACTTCCTATCCATCTTTTCACTAAGTCATGTTCACCTGAGCTAAGAAACACCTGAACTTGGCACATCTCACTTATCACTTTTAACACTTGTCTCTTAGACTTCTCAAGTCCTTCTTTCTTTCTGGTTCACTTGAGTTCACTTGATTTTTAGATCAATTTTATACAAAAATCTTTATACATTTTATCTACTCCCTCATTGTCTCATCCTCATCACTCTTCTCCTTTTCCTCTTCCTCACCTTTCTTTTCCTCTTCTCCACCCTTATCTTCATCCACCTCTGCCTAACCCAAACCCAAACCTGAACCCAAACTGAGTATCTGCAACTGGATACTAGCCAGCTGGTTGACCAACCCTGTTAGGGCAACTCACACTGGCTCTGCGGGCATGCTTGCTGGGAGTTAAACCAGTGGGAGTTAAACCAGTGGGACACCACCCAGGCCTGACAAAGGGTCCCAGACCCCTCTGCCTACCCACAAGCCTCTACAGTCAACTGTTAAGGGGGTCCAGAAGTAAGTGTATTATATAAAATAGGAACTAAGTATGATGGATGGATACCTGGTAAGGGGGTCCAGAAGAGAATAAGATGAGGACCCCTTACCTAAGTAGCCAGCTATATATTTAGTGACTGTGACATGAGTAAGTCATGTCACAGTCAGTGAACCAAGGATGAGGAGAGGGTGGAGGTTGTGCTCAATTCAATTGTCACTCCAGGATACAGTGGGAGTCTGAAGGAATAAGTGAGGCCAAAAATGTTCCATCTCTCAAACAGAGTGATCTCTGCACATTCCCCTATAGTGCTGTGACCCCATTCTCCAGTGAATCCTTCAAATGTAAAGGAAATAAGGGATGCACCTAGGAGTAATGGGTCCCCAGCTTCATAGGGCTGACAGGTCTTGGGTTGCCTCCGCCAGGGAAGGGATAAAATGGGTTTGGGTTTGGGTGGTATGTCAAGGAGTGTTTCAACTCGTCTGATATCTTCTGGCTCAAAGAACCAGTGTGAAGATAAGGGGAAGGATTGAAGAGGGATGAGACTTTGCTTGCTGGATTGAGTGGACATGTTGTAGTGATGGGGGTAGCTGTTATCAAAGTGGGTAGAGAAGGGATCGATAGGGAATGTTTATATAAGGTTGAGTGAAATTAATAGAACATCAGGTGGGACTCTGCTTATTTTTTGGGGTTAGAGTGTCACATGCTAGGTCCCTTCCTTCTGTCCAATCAAAGAGGTATCACTTGGGAGTTTCCATGAGGTTTTCTAGAGTTTGAAAGGGGAGGGTGGCAAATAGAGTAGCTGATATACATTGTGGAGCTTTGGGGTTTTGTTGGTGAAATTCCATGACAAGTTGTCTTGCTCAAGAGACATCCTTCACTGGTAACCAGGAATCATCTGCAGGTCCATAACACTTCCAATGGACTAGGTATTCTAGTCATCTTCAATAGACCCTGCTGTCTAGGATCCTCTCAACTTTATACTCAGGGACTCCATCTCAAATAACAGGAGGAGGGGGAGGTTGAGCATGTTGTTCCTGGATTGGATCCTCTTGGTAGGGGTGTAGGAGGTTGACAGAGAAGATGGGATGGGTGCAATCAAAGGATGGTGAGAGTTGGAGGCCATAGGCATTCCATGATACAACCTTGTCCACTGTATAAGGACCCAACCATCTATGATCCAATTTCTTCATTGGGTGAGCGGTTGTAATGTTTTGTGCATTTAGCCAGACCTTATTACAAATCCTGTATGTGGGAGCAGCCTGGCAGTGCAAGTCATAGAACCTTGCCATGTCATCTGCAGCCTTTGATAGGGCAGAGTGAGCTTCATTAGTGGCCTTTTCCATGTGATTGGTGAATTCATCCAGTGCTTCCAATCAGGTTTCTCAGGTTGGTTCTAGTCCAAGTCTTGGATGTTGACCACTGTTGAGCATGAAGGGAGTAGTTTGGGTCATGGAGTGAATTCAATTGTTGTATGCAAACTCAGCAAGGGAAATCCAATCTAACCAGTCATCTTGACACTGGTTGACAAAGAGTCGGAGGTATTGCTCAATCTCCTGGTTGTATCAAAGTACGATCTACTGAGCATCAGTTCACTTGGTCATACCGACTGAAGTCCAGCATACCATATTACAAGCTACATACTTCCAAGTCTTACAAGTGCTACTTGGTTCAGCTCAGCTTGGTTCAGTACATCACACTTTGATTATATTCCTAATTACTTGCTTGATTTGCTTTGGTTACCCTCAGTACATGTACGGGCATGTATGCCCACTTTTCATATATTACTATTCTTACATCCATACTTTACATTCTTGTTTCCATGTCTTGTCCAATGTTGTTGCATATCTTATGGCACCCCATTCTCTATATAAGTAATTAGTCCTCATGTATGTATTCTCCATTCAGATTATGGACTAAGTTAGACATACGCTACCAGTACTTAAGTTAGTAGTCCAAATGTTCAGTACTGAGCATCTCGGACCCCTACTGAACATCTGTCTGAAATCCAGTGGCACGGGCAGGAGGATTGGCACAACGCAAGAACGTTGAAGCTGTTGCCACATCCAAACCTTGGCTCATTAGACCGAGCTGAACCACCTGAACTGAGAGCATGTGTGCATGCACTTAACAGGTTGACCCTTTCAGTTTGGCCATCAGATTGTGGGTGATAGGCTGTGGAAGCAGCAACCTTGATACCTTGGAGTTTGTTTAATTCTTGCATGAATTGGGAGATGAATTGAGTGCCACAGTCACTGATGACTTCCTCTAGTAGTCCATAGAGCTTCCAAACATAGTCAAGGAAAAGTCTAGCAATTCCTACCAAGTCTATGTCCTATGTGGTGGGAATGATGTGTGCATACTTGGAGAGGCAATCTACAGTGATGAGAAGGGCATTGTAGCCACGACTGGTAGGGAGTTCTGTGATTATATCAACAGTGATAACTTGCTATCTGCAGTCTGGAATATGATTGGGGAGGAGTTTGCTAATGGGGGAGGTTGGGAAGGTTTTGGTCCTATGGCAGGGGTCACAGGCCTTTACGTATTTGGCAATATAATGTTCCATTCAAGGCCACCAGTAGTTCCAAGATATGAGTTCAGTTGTCTTCCAGCAACCAGGATGACCGGTGGTGCTTGCATCATGGTGTGCCTTGACAATGTCATGCTATAGCTTGGAGTCGAGAGGGACATATACCTTACCATGGTAAAAAATAAGACCATTTTCTGCTGACCACTCTTCTCCTTGAATATTTCCAGATGACCCAAGTTCTTTGAGAGGCTTTACCACCTTCTCATCTCAGTCTGTGCAGTCCCTGACTCTGTCAAGAAACTTGTCAGCCTTGCCATTCACCAGTTGTGCACCTGTGGCATTAATGTGGAACATGCTAGGTTGGAGTAGAATCTGGTTTTGATTATCTTCCTCCCCCCACCTATGATCTACCCATCTTGAGAGTGCATCAGGCTTGGTTGAATGATGACCAGGATGGTGGATCAATTCAAAATCAAAATGAGAGAGGTAGGGTGACCAGTGAGCTTGGTGATGGTTTAGATTCTGTGCAGACTGGAAGTAGGTGAGGTTTTGATGGTCATTGAGGATCTCAATTTTGTACTTGGTTCCTTCTAGGATATGATGCCATTCTTCTAGACCACAGATGACAGAGAGTAGTTCCTTGTCATGGATAGCATAGTTGCACTCTGTGTCTGAAAGACTCTTTGAGACAAAGCTGATGGGTCTCCGCTTCCCATCATCGCAGAGTTGAGATAATACAGCACCTGTTGCATATGCTGAGGCATCTGTTTCTAGGCAGAAGTGTTTGGTCTGGTCTGGGAGGACAAGGATAGGGGTAGAGGTGATGAGGTGTTTGAGTTCATCAAAGGCAGCTTGCTCTGGTCCATCTAGTGCCCAAGACCATTGTGTATTGGCTTTGGTGAGATTGTTCAGGGGTTTTGCAATGTGAGAGATGTTGTCCACAAATCGACAATAGAAATTTACGAATCCAAGGAAGGATCTCACCTCAGTGACATTGCATGGGGTTGGCCAGTCACATACTCCTGCTACCTTCACTGGGTCCATTGCCACCTTCCCTTCTGAGAGGATAAGTCCAAGGTACTCAACCTCTTGTTGTTCAAATACACATTTCTCTGGTTTCAGATACAAGTTGTTGGAGCAAAGGATTTCAAGGACTTGTCACATGGTCTTTCGATGGGTTTCAAGGGATTCTGTGAAGATGAGTATGTCATCTATGAATACCACTACAACTCCCTCGTCAATGAGCTCCCTGAAGATTTCATTCATCATCATTTGAAAAGTGGCTGGGCTGTTTGTGAGACCAAAGAACATCACCAGAGGTTTATATAGACCTCGGTTTGTTACAAAGGCAGCCTTCCACTTGTCTCCTTCCTTTATGCACACATTGTTATATCCCCAGCAGATGTCTAGTTTTGTAAAGTGTTTGGCCCTGGCAGCAGCGACCTTGTTTATGATATCTGGTACAAGAGGAAGGGGATAAGTGTTCTTGATGATTATATCATTAAGCTTCCTGTAGTCTTGTACAAAGCAAAGGCCACTGTCCTTTTTCTTTACAAAAAAGACTGGGGATGCCATGGGTAATTTAAAGGGACAAATTTTATGACTCTTCAAGTTCTCTTAAAGGAATGCATCTAGTTCCCTTTGTTCATTGGGAGACATTGGATAGACCTTGGTGCTAAAGGACTTGGCACCTGGTATCAGTTCAATTGCATGATCCCAGGGTTTATGTGGGAGAAACTTGTCAAAGGACTCTTTTGAGAAAACATCCTTGAACTCCTGATAAGGTTTTGGAACTAGATCCACAAAGGATTTAGTGGGTGCAAACTCCAATGCCTTTTGGGCAAGCTGTTGTGAGACAGTTGAGCCTGCACCAATTTCTTCATGGTCCTCCTCCACAAAGACTACAAAGAGTCTGTCTCTATTTTCAGGTGAATACAATGGCTCTTCAGCTGTGGCACATGTGTTTATCAGGGAGGTCCATGTGGTCTTCTTCAATGTCTGTGGCTGTTTCAACCTGAGGTTTCTCTTTGATTGGTCCAATACCACATGATTCTGGGCAGCAAGTCATTTTCACCTCGCCCAAGCACCAATTTACTTCTGGATTGTACTCTGTGAGCCAGGTGTGTCCTAAGATGATTGCTAGGCATCCCAGGCTTGTCACTAGAGATGTAGCATGTTCTGTGTGATGTCCATATGTGCAGATGAGATTGACTTCTTCCTTATTGAACCTGCATCATTAGGAGTGCCATCTATGTTATAGATAGGTATAGCACAAGGAAGGTGGCGGGTTTTGAGCCTTTCTACTCAAACAAATTCAACATCAATGAACACTCCTGTGGCACCACTGTCAAGGAGTGCATCAATTGCTAGAGGACATCTGGTGTCAACAGACTGGACCTTCAAAGGGACCTTGGTGCACTGGTGAGTGTTAGCAGAGCATACATAGAGAAGGGGAAGGGGTGGTTCTTCAGGGTTTGGGGTGGTGGGTTTGATTTCAAGCATGACTGGTTGGATTTCAGTTGGCAATGTGTGTAGCATGTCTCTAGTATTCCCTAGTATACATGTTTCAAGAACTGAAAATCAATTTGTTGAGCTGGGCATGTCCTTCACTACTGACTTGCTTAAAAACCCTGTTTCCTTCCTTCTTCAGAAGCTTGGACCCTTGCCTTCTGTGCTGCCTCACGAGCATCTAGAGCAGCTGCTACAGACTCTAAGATCATGTCTGTAAGTGCAGCTCCTGTGAGGTTGGTGTGGACACGTTCTTTGCGGGGCTCTGGGAATGCTGGGTAAATGTGGCCTTGCTTGTCACAGTTGTAGCATATCTGAGTCTCAATGCATCATTGGTTGAAATCTATATCCATGGGTGTAGCAGTGCTGGGTGTGGGCATGGCAGGAGTGGTTGCAGTGTGGATTGGGACAGTGCAGTGGGAACCATGAGGTGTTTGTGCCTTCTTAACTTCTATGAGACAGCAATAGTTACAGTCAATCTGACATGCGGCTTCCTTCCATGCCTTGAGGTTGGATGGGAGAAATTGTTGTGCATGGATCTTGTCTAGAATTGTCGCTGGAAGTCCTCGTGCATAGGCATCCTCTAGTGCCTCATCATTAAAGCCTGTTCTCCCTGAAAGGATCTCAAACTGTGCATTATAATCATCTGCCAACATGCTAGATGTCATCTTAAGGTCATGCAGTTTGGTGTGAGCTGTTCTGGCATGATCAGGGTCTCTGAAGGCTGCTTCAACCTGTTTAGCAAATTCATCAAAGGTAGTGATTGAAGAGGTCCCATCAATGATAGCTTGTGTCTTATTTTGTGCCCAGATTGCTGCAGAGCCCCCTGACATGAGCAAGAGGGCATATAGCATTTTTGTTTGTTCATCTGGGAATGCCCCTGGTTGAAGGGTGATAGAGAGTTTCATGGCATGGATGAATCCCTCTGTGTCTGCACTGTCTCCAGTGAACTTCTCCAGATCAGCTGCCTTGATGGAGCAATGAGAAGGGGGGCTGAGTGTAGGTATATGGGTAGTTAAATGCTGGGTTGCTGCAATTGCAGCAGCTGAGGCAGTACTGGTCATATTGTTCTGCATAGCACCTAACTGCTCTCTAAGCACATCATTCTGCTGCCTTAGGAGCTCAATTTGGTTTGCTTGGTTGGCAACCATGTTTCTGAGAATGGCACCAGTAGCACCTAGGGATTCCCAATACTCCTCTATGGTTTGGTTAGACATGGTATGAGGTGGAAAGCTGATGAAAAATATGTGTGAGGTTGTCTGAAAGGGAGCTTGATCTTCTGTGAGGGCGACACTATTGACAAGGTCACAACAATAAGATACTCTAATATTTAATGAGCTGATAAGGGTGTTTTCCACCTGGTGTAGCGGTAATCCTCAGTTTATACAAAGGTTACTAGCAATAAATACATAAAAAGCCCACCTAATATAGCGGTAATCCTCATAGATCAACCTGAGGGGTAACCGTTACACCAGTCACACTTATATACCCTAGTGGAAAGTCACGGAAGGTCATAGAAAGTGATAGAAGGTCCCAGAAAGTTATGGAAGATGATGGAAAATTATGGAAAGTTATAGAAGGACATAAAAACAACAACTGACAGCAATCTCCAACTGAACCCTGACACTGGCCCCATGCTGGGCCTCACCCCACCCCTCAGCCTCTTTACCCTGGGCCTCTCACCCTCACTAGTGTCCTCATCCAAATCCTCAATTATGCTCTGCCCATGCTTGCAACCAACTCAGAGGTTGCAGCACACCTTGCACATGAGGCAGACTTCAGCCCACTTCCTGCAGAAAAAGCAGGGGGGCCTATTGGGCTTGGCTTGCCCCACCAGTCTGCCATCTTTTGACTTAGGGAAAAAAATCAGCAACAAATAAAATAAAATAAAAAGAGCCTTTACTTACATTGGGAGCCTGGGTACCCTTCAGCTTTGGTACTCCAGGACCCATACCCAAGGTGCTTGCTACCAGCACCTCCTTCTACTTCCCCTTGTCTACCTTCTGGGGAGCCTGTAGGTGAATCTTCTTTATCAGCCAAAGATTCTTGAGTGCATTATCATGCACCCACTCATCAGCCACAACTTTGTTCAGCTTGGACCCTTTAAACCCTCCCTTGGTCACTGCATCCTTTTTCTTGGCCACCTCCCACTCCTTCACCTCAGCTGCCTCATGCTCCTCCCACTCCTTCTTCTTGTGCTCCTTCTTCTCTCTTCCTTCCTCTGCCTCAACCTCTTTGTGGAGGTGCTCCTGCTTGTCAGCCTCCTCACAATCTTGCTACTCCCTCTCTTCATGCTCTTTCCAGACCTTTTCATCCCAGTTGCACTGGTGTTGTCTTTTGCACTCTTTGAATTGGTGCTCTTCTTCTTCTATGTTGGAGCCCATTTTTAGAAGTAAGGGGGTGTGCAACAATGATTGGTGGTGGTGGTTGATGGAAGAAGCTTCCCTGGGAAATTAAATCCACAAACAATTTGCTTACCTCAGATAGGTATCCAAAACCTTAAAGGTTCAAACTCCACTTACCAACTTCATGGGTTCAGCCATTAAGAGGGAGGTACTGTCAAAGTACAATCTACTGAACCTTGGTTTACTCAGTATACCAACCAAAGTCCCTGTGTACCATATATGTGAGGGCAATGCTATTGACAAGGTGACAACAACAAGATACTCCAATATTTATGAGCTGATAAGGGATAATCCACCTGGTGTAGCGGTAATCCTCAGAGATCAAGCTGAGGAGTCACCATCACACCAGTCACAGCCCTATGCCCTACTCTGGTGCTTATTACATAATCAAGATGTGAATGCAAATAGGAAAGTTATCAATCAAACCCTGACATCACCCCCCTCTCAATGCACAACATCTTGGTGTGGCCTTCAAGAATGAACTACCACCCCTTCCAGAAGTTTTAGCTTGAATGGATTTTGGAGGGTGGATTCAATGGAAACATCCCCCAAGATACCCTTTCAGGGCTTCCCAAAATGAGGAGAGAGTGGAGGTTTGATCTGACTTGATTGCCACTCCAGAGTACAGTGGGAGTTTGAAAGAGTAGGTGGGGCCAACATTACAGTGCCTCTCAAACAGTGTTATCTCTGCATGGTGTTGTGACCCCATTCCCTGGTGAATCCCTCAAATGTAAAGGGGGTAAGAGATGCACCTAGGTATAATGGGTCCCCAGCTCCATAGGGCTGATGGGTCCTGGGTTGCCTCTACCAGGGAAGGGATAAAATAAGTTTGGGTTTGGTCAGCATGTCAAAAAATGTCTTAATTTGCCTGATGTCCTTTGGTTTGAAGGAGGGTAACCATTATTAAAGTGGGTGGAGAAGAGGTCAATAGGAAATGTTTATATAAGGTTGAGTGAAATGAATAGAATGTCAGGTGGGACTTCGCTTATTTTGGGGCTGAGTGTTACATGTTTGGTTCCTCCCTTCTGTCCAATCAAAGAGGTGCCATTTAGGAGCTTCTGTGAAATTCTCTAAGGTTGAAAAGGGGAGGGTGGCATATAGGGTAGCTGATATATGCTGTGGAGCTTCAGGGCTTTGCTGATGAAACTCCTTGATAAGTAACTTTGTTCTGGAAACTTCCTTCACAGGTAGCCAGAGGTCATCTGTGGCTCCATAACCCTTCTAGCAGACTAGGTACTCTAGTTGTTCTCAGTGAACCCTGCTGTCTAGGATCCTCTCAACTTCATACTCAGGGATTCCATCTCAGATAATAGGAGGAGGTGGGGGTTGAGCATGTCATTCTTGGATTGGATCCTCTTGGTAGGGACATAGGAGGTTGACAGAGAAGACTGGATGGGTGCAACCAAAGGACAAGGGAAGTTGGAGGCCATAGGCATTCCATGATATGACCTTGTTTACTACATAAGGGCCCAACCATTTGTGATATAACTTCTTCATTGGGAAAGTGGTTGTAATATTTTGTGCATTTAGCCAGACCTTATCTCCAATCTTGTATGTGGGGGCAGTCTGATAGTGTAGGTCATAGAATCATACCATGTCATCTGCAACTTTCAACAGGGCAGAGCATGCTTCAATAGTGGCCTTCTCCATGCAAGTGGTGAATTCATCCAATGCTTCTAATCAGGTTTCTCAGGTTGGTTCTAGTCCAAGTCTTGGGTGTTGACCACTGTCAAGCATGAAGGGGGTAGTCTGTGTTGCAGAGTGAATTTGATTGTTGTATGCAAAATCAGCAAGAGAGATCCATTCTAGCCAGTCATCTTGACATTGATTGACAAAGAGTCAGAGGTATTGCTCAATCTCCTGATTGACTCATCATCAGATTGTGGATGATAGGCTGTGGAGGCAGTGACCTTGATGCCTAAGAGCTTATTTAGTTCTTGCATGAACTGGGA
>QFEC01003047.1:8170-34816 GCA_003316585.1 Gomphus bonarii | reverse complement strand
AAATTCTGGTGATCTCTACCAAGTTCACATCTGATGTGGTGGGGATAATGTGTGTACATTTTGAGAGGTAGTCTACAGTGATGAGAAGAGCATTGTAACCTTGACTGACAGGTAGTTTGTGATTAGATCAACAGTTATAACCTGCCATCTGTGGTCTGGAATAGGATTGGGAAGGAGTTTGCTAATGGGGGGGGAGGGGGCAGGGAAAGTTTTGGTCCTGTTGTAGGGATCACAAGCCTTTATGTATTTGGCAATGTACTGTCCCATTCCAGACCACCAATAGCTCAAGGACACAAGTTCAGTTGTCTTCCAGCAACCAGGGTGACCAGTGGTCCTTGCATCATGGTGTGCCTTGACAATGTCATGCCATAGTTTGGAGTCAAGAGGGACATATACCTTGCCATTGTAAAGAATAAGACCATTCTCTTCTGTCCACTCTTCTCCTCAAATATTTCCAGATAACCCAAGTTCTTTGAGAGCCTTTACAACCTTCTCATCTCAGTCTGTGCAGCATCTGACTCTGTCAAGAAGTTCATTGGCCTCACCATTAACTAGTTGTGCCCCTGTGGCCTTAACATGGAACATGTTAGGATGGAGTAGAATTTGGTTTTAATTATCATCCTCCCCCCACTTATGATCTACCTGTCTTGAGAGCACATCAGGTTTAGTTAAATGGTGACCATGTTATAAAGTATTCACATTTTCACAGTATATACAATAAATACAAGAAAAACACAAAAACAGATAGTTAGAAAAGAACACAGACTCTCTCACCCAGTATATGCACCCAGAACTCAAGTAGACATAGATACTTACAATCCCCAAAAATAATCAGGACAATAGCTTCATTTCCCGTAGATACAGAATGTTTTAGATACCACATAGCCATGGCACTTTAGTTCTGGGACAAGGAGGTGCCCGGGTGGCTAGAGGACAGAAGGAATGGAAGGAATGCACAGGGTCAACCCAAGAGCATACAGACAGCAGTCACAGTGGAAATAAGAGAGAAGGATGATAGAAATGACATATAAAAGGACCAGAGGACTTGAGAGCTGAGACAGGGGAGAGACGGGTGCATATATGCAGCCACAGGCATCAGCTACTCTATTGGAACCAACGGACATCACCCAGATTCAATGGGACCAAAGGAATAACAAGCATACACAGCAAAGAGAAGCATCAAGTATTTTTGAGGGACACCGATCAGAAATGGGGGGGAAATACGCGATACAGTGATATGTATAGCATGGAGTATCGACGTATCTATTCCAAAGTAGCTAATTTCTCTTTCCCACTCATAACATGTCAAAATAGCAACTCTGTAGAAGTAGTATCTTAGGACATAGTGAAAGAATTAGTTCTTCTTGCCCATAAAGCAGAATTGCTCTGTGACTTCACTGGAACTTCGTTTACATCAATATCACGATTCTCACCAAAGGCTCATCATTTGAGACCTGAATTAAATCAGAGAAGTTCTTAGTTACTATCAGAAGTGTCTCACAACATTTTGAGCACACAGGTCCAATAATTGATTTGTTATTGATTTTACTTTCTCCACAGATCCCAGAGCCGACCTCTTGGAACAGGCGCTAAAGGGCCATATCCACCATGTATTTGGTATGGGCCAATCGAATGTCCACTCAAATTCTCGATTGACCTGACTTAAGGAAGGGACACCAATATAGGCCATTGGATAGTTACACGCAGATTCCATAGCATACATCCCCAGACAAATATTCCATTTGATTCTCTGATCATTACTCTTAGTTAGAAACCATCCACCACCCCCAGACAACTCTTAATTACAGACCAGGATGGTGGATCAATTCAAAATCAAAGCAAGAGAGGTAGAGTGACCAGCAAGCCTGGTGATGGTTTAGGTTCTGTGCAGACCAAAGGTAGGTGAGGTTTTGATGGTCATTGAGGATCTCAACTTTGTACTTGGTTCCTTCTAGGATATGATGCCATTCTTCTAGACCACAGATGACAGAGAGTAATTCCTTGTCATGGATGGCATAGTTGCACTCTGTGTCTGAGAGACCCTTTGTGACAAAGCCAATGGGTCTGCATTTTCCATCATTGCATAATTGAGATAATACAGCACCTATTTCATATGCTGAAGCATCTGTTTCTAGGTGAAACCATTTGGTTTGGTCTGGGAGGACAAGGATAGGAGTAGAGGTGATGAGATCTTTAAGTTCATCAAAGGCAGCTTGTTCTGGTCCATTTGGTGCTCAAGACCACTGTGCATTGGCTTTGGTGAGATTGTTCAGGCACTTGGAAATGTGAGAGAAGTGGTTTACAAATCAATGATAGAAGTTGACAAATCCAAGGAAGGATCTTACTTTAGTGACATTGTGTGAGATGGGCCAGTCATGTACTCCTGCTACCTTCACTGGGTCCATTGCCACCTTGCCTGCTGAGAGGATAAGTCCAAGGTACTCCACCTCTAGTTGCTCAAATAAACATTTCTCTGGTTTCAGGTATAAGTTGTTGGAGAGGAGGATTTCAAGGACTCATCACATGGTCTTTCCATGGTCTTCAAGGGATTCTGTGAAGATGAGGATGTCATCTATGAACACCACTACAACTCCCTCATCAATGAGCTCCCTGAAGATTTCATTCATCATAATTTGAAAGGTGGCCGGGCTGTTCATGAGACTGAAGAACATCACCAGAGGTGATGGGATTATGCAACCTTGTTCACAGTAGGGTGCAGGAAATTCAGAAAATTCTATTGGTTTCACTCCTCAGTGAATGTCAACACTAAGATTTGTTATTAGTGTACCTATTATTTTCACTATATATTAAGAAATATTGAGAAACTAGCTATATAAATACCATTATATGATGGGTTGCTCACCTCCTCAGTGAATGTCAACACTGAGGAGGGAGAGAATATGCAGGTAGTGTCTTACCTGCATATATGCTACAACTGGCCCTTTAGCACCAGTCAGGTGCCCATTTGATAAGTGAAGGCACCGAGCGACTGCTTGGGCAGTTCCTGCCAAACTCTGGGGCATACATGTAGCCTCAAGATGAAGGCAAATTTGGGTGTTGCACCTGGTAGTGTACAACAAAATAATGTCAGAACTCGAGAACAAATGAGAGTAAAAATACAAGAAAATTCTGAAAAATATCACTGCATATGATGAATTGTTCTTGAGGGTTTTTGACTGTAAAAACAAAATATATTAAGGTTGAATCCATCAGAGGTGGTATAGTGCATATATGCACCCTACACGCCCCCTCAAGCTTGACATTATATGAGGTGGAAACTGATGGAAAAAATGTGTGAGGTTGTCTGAAAGGAAGCTTGATATTCTGTGATGCTATTGACAAGGTCACAACAACAAGATACTCCAATATTTAATGAGCTGATAAGGGGGTTTTCCACCTGGTGTAGTGGTAATCCTCAGTTTATACAAGGGTTACTAGTAATAATGTACATAGAGAGCTCACCTGGTGTAGCGGTAATCCTCAGAGATCAAGCTGAGGGGTAACCCTTACACCAGTCACAACTTATATACCCTAGCCTGGTACTTATTATGTAATCCAAAGATGCAAGGCATGGAAAGGCATGGAAAGACATAAATAGGAAACAACAAACTGATGATGAACTTCAAACTGAACTCCAAGCTAAACCCTGACAGGGGAGTGGGTGAGGAGGTGTGGACAGCCATGTGCTATGTTGCAGCAATTGTAGCAGCTGAAGTTGTAGGGTGCATATATGCACTATACCACCTTTGAGAGCTCCAATCATAATATATACCATTTTGCTCAAACAACCAGACAGAACAGTTCAACATATGAACTAATATTTTTCAGAATTTTTTTGGATTTTTATGTGTGTGTGTTCATGAGTTCTGTTTATTTCTTTCTGTATACTATCATGCGCCACTCACTTTTGCCTCCACTTCAAGGCTATGCACATGACCCAATAATTTGGTAGGATCCAATGACTTAACTTCCCAGACTTTGGATTATGTAACTGAGGTTCAGTGCCTACCTCACTGACATAATGAGCACCCAAAGGGTGCCAAAGGGCCAGTTTATGAGTATATGCAAGTGAGACACTGCCCACATATGCACTCCCTCCTCAGTGTGAACCACAACTGAAGAGTGTAATTACTAGGGTTCCCTCAAATCTCTGTTAACTACTGTAAAAAAGTTGCTATATCCCATCATAGGTTATGGGCCCTGGGGAGCAAGCAGAGAAATTGCCCTTGACTATGGGGAAGCTAGGTACTGATGGATCTAACTTGTCCTTGTGGCAAGCCACTCTCCATAGCTACTTCAAGTCAAAGAACCTTCTCAGGCATATAGAAGGCACTGTTGATAGGCCACCTGATCCTCCCACCTTCACTAAAGGACATATCCTCACTGATTAGGAGGAAGTCAAAGTTGATAAGGCTGAGGAGAGACTTGAGAAATATCTGGCCAGAGAAGGACTTGTCAAGACCCAAATTTTGATCTCAGTGTCAGAATCACTGGCACTCATGCTAGAGAAGAAAAGAAGTGCTAAAGAGATCTGGGATACACTGGTAGCAGAAATGATGAAGAAACCCAAGATAGTTGTCACTACTATCCAGAGACAGCTCCAGAACATGAAATGTTAAGAAGATGATAATCTTAGGGAGCACCTAGACAAAGCACAAGACCTCTATGCTTGACTCAATGATATGGGAGCACAAATCTCTGAAGGAGAATTCCTAGACATATTACTCCCCTCACTGCCACCTTCCTATGAAGCAGTCATGGATGCCCTCATCACATCCCTTGAGGAGGTTGGAAAACCTCTAGATCCTGATAATATTATCAGGATACTCAAATCTCAATATAACAGATGGAAAACTTTGTCCATTACTCAAGAGGAACAAGGATTTGTAGGTACATCAGAGAAAAAAGTGTATATATGTGCAAACTGTAAGAAACCAGGCTGCACCAAAGAGAATTGCTGGGCCAAAGGTGGTGGAAAAGAGGGACAGGGACCTAGACAGAAGAAACAATCCAGATTTAAAAAGAAAAAAGATAAAGGGAAAGGAAAGGCACAAGTAGCCAACAAACAGAGCTCATCTCATGATGATGATGAAGAGCTGACTGCATTTATCAACCATGATTATGTGGCTACAATCAAAGATAGTATAGGAGGTAGTATTATATTGGAAATGGGTGCTAGTTCCCACATAACACCTCCTCAAAGGATGCTGGAGAACTATCACAGCTTCCCATAGCCTAGAATTATCCAAGCAACCGATAGGGGCAGCTTCGAAGCCTATGGCAGTGGATGACTCAAGCTAACTACTAGAGTCAAAGGGAAGGCTGTTGATTTAATATTAAAAGACACCCTATATGCTCCTAAAATCACCTTCACCCTTATATCAATTGGCCGGTGTGATGATTCTGGGAACCAAACCAAGTTTTCACATCAGAAGTGCACTATTAGAAGTTCAGCTGACATGATATTATTACAAGCACCTAAATTACATGGCCTTTATTGTCTGAATAATGAAAACAAATCTAATTCCACTCAATCATGCCTTACTTCCATTGAAATACACAGGAAACTTGGGCATATATCTGAAAAAGCCCTGAGATACCTAGTGAACTGTGGAATGGTATTAGGCCTTGAGCTCACGAATACTAGAGGTAAAATCACTTGTGATGCATGTATCATATCCAAGATAATATGCAAACCTCTCCCAAAAGAATCAAGCAAACATTCAAAATATATTGGAGATAAAATATATTCTGATGTATGGGGACCATCCAGACATATGACAATTGATAAGAAGTCATACTACGTCTCATTTACCAATGATCACTCAAGAGAATCAGTCCTATACTTAATTAGGACAAAAGATCAAGCATTTTCCAAGTACAAGCTCTATGAAGCCATGATGCTTCACCAGCATGGTGTACACATCAAATCACTACTCTCAGATCAAGGGGGTGAATATACAAGTGCTGAATTTAACCAGTATTTGGACAAGCAGGGTACAAGACACCAATATACTGTACACAACACTCCTGAGCAAAATAGAGTAGCTGAGCATCTAAACCAAACATTGGTCAAGAAAACCCATGCAATGCTACTTGAGTCTAATCTACCCAAGAACTTATGGGGATATGCTATTCAGCATGCTAACTACATCAAAAACCACATGCATACATGAGCTTTACCAGACAAGACACCTTATGAGATGATCCACCATATAAAACTGAACTTGCATGATACTTATGAATGGGGGAAGGATGTATATGTTAAGATAAAACAAGATGATAAACTATTACCTACAACCAAGAAAGTGAAGTGGGTTGGTCACTCCACATAAAGCAATGGCCACTGTATATACTGGCCAGATACAAAGAAGGTCACAGTCAAGAGAAATATCATATTTGACTCTGGAGAGAAGGAAACAGCTCCTCCCATATTGCCTTCTGATGATCATACAATATCCACGCCAAGAATAACCAGAGTTCCTCCACATCGAGTAGTACTGGCACCACAGATATCACATGACCAGGTGCCTGAGGAGAGCTGGATTGAAGAGATAGTTGAAGAAACACCCTTGAGAGAACTTGAGGACTTACAGCCAAGTCAGACAGGTGTGAGTACGCCTACCCAACCACAGCCACCCAGAAGAAGTAAGCAAATACTCCTCCAATGTGAGAGAGCTGGTTCAGGGTCAACACATGTGATTATACAAAGCATGGATGAAGAATATACCACACTTGCAGTTGAAACTCAAGATGATATTATTTTAAATGATTCTTGTGTATATGCAGATTGGGATAACCAAGGGATAAGTTATGACAATTATTTTGCAATAAGTGCTGAACCATTGGGAAGAGAACAAGGCAAAGAAATCCACTTCAGCCAAGACCTGACCCTTCCAATGATGACTAAAAATGCTCTAAGTAGTCCTACATGGAAGAAATCCATGGACAACAAAATAAAAGCCCAAATTGAGAAAGAAACTTGGGAATTAGTCATTCCACCTTCTGGAGTGAATATAGTCATTAGTATATGGAAACATGTGCTCAAAAAGGATCAAAAGGAGCTATAGTACATGCTAAGTCTTGACTAGTAGCCCAGGGTTTTTCCCAAACCTTTGGAGTCAATTATGACAAAACATATGCATCTGTTGTTAGGATGACATCATTACAGGTTATATGTGCTATTTCTGCCTGGAATAACTGGCCAATACATCAAATGGATGTGGATGTAGCATATTTAAATGCTAAACTACAAGATCCTATCTATATGCACAAGCCGCATGTTAAGTCCAGAGTCAGAGATGTCTTGTCTGGGAGGTCCGGAGTGGTTGAATGGTCATTTTTGAGCTGGGGTATGGAGTTGAGAGGACTTGACTTCAACTTATGTATTGCACCCTCTTGCGTCATCTTGTCCTTGAATTTACAGAGTTGTGGAGCGGAGGTGTGGAGTGAGAACGGAGGTAGCAAGGTAACACTAAATCAATATTCAAACTAGGGAACTAGCTATGAATACATGGAGGTTTAAATACATTCGGAGCATGAGATTAATATGGAGCAGGGTTGTCTGAATGCAGAGGAGTTACTATACTAGGATGCAGGGATGCTAAACGAGAGACGGAGTCATGTGGAACTATAGAACATACTAGAAGATGATATGGAAGGTAACAGAAGGAGTGACGTGGAGATCCATGTATCAGATTGATTACATGGGAGAAAAGACAGAGACGGAGTATGGAGTGTGTGGAGGTCATGTGGAGGTTGTCCATGGCATGGAGTATGACGGAGGATGGAGATCTGTCTGGAGGGTTGAGATCTATCTGGAGGATCGTGGAGATGAATGATAAATGGGCGCTAGGGGTGGAGATTTGTTGGAGGAGACCTAGGATCTAACACCGCCAGGATATTTCAAGAAAGAAAAAGAATATGTCTTCCTGCTGAATAAATGCATATATGGCCTTAAACAATCAGGTAGAGAATGGTACAAGTGTCTGTCCAGCACATTATTAAGTATGGAATTCAAGAGATCATCATCTGATGCAGCAGTATTCTACAGATATGGGCCAAAGGGCTATGTGATCATTGGAGCAGCTGTGGATGACCTTACCATCACAGTAGTAGATGAATACACTATCTACAGCATCAAGAAAGACTTAGAACATATTTTCAAGATGAAAGATCTTGGAGAAATACATTGGCTACTCAATCTCAAGATTGAACATAACTGAACAGCTGGAACAATCAGCTTCTCTCAAGAAGCATATAATGACAAATATTAGCCAATTATAATCTCACAGATGCCAAAACACACACAACTCCTTTAGATCCAAATATCAAATTGACTAAAGATCAATGCCCTACTACTGACAAAGAAAAGAGAGCCATGGAGCAAGTTTCATACCGGCAGGCGATTAGATCCCTTATGTGGGCTTCTGTAGCCATACGACCAGACATTGCATTTGCAGTGTCATTATTATCTCAATTCCTTGAGAATCCAGGACAGATCCACTGGAATGCAGTAAAACATGTGCTCAGATATTTAAAAGGCACGAAAAACAAGAGATTATTCCTAGGAGGGAATAGAGAGGGGTTAGTTGGTTATGCTGATGCTGACTGGGCTTCACAGGATCATAGGCACTCAATATCAGCCTATATATTCCAAATCAACTCAGGAAGTATATCCTGGAGTTGTCAGAATCAGACAATTGTTACTCTGTCATCAACTGAGGCCAAATTTATTGCATTAACTCATGCAACTAAGGAAGCCATTTGGCTGAAGCAGTTCATTACCAAAGTCCTCCAGCCTATCAAATTACCCATAAAATTGTATTCTGACAATCAATCAGTGATTACAATAGCCTATAAGAACCAGCAACATTCCAGATCCAAACACTTTGACATTTGACTCTATTTTATCCAAGATAGCATCTAGTTGAAGAAAATTCAAATTGATTATCTGCCAACTGACCAAATGCTGGCAGATATCCTCACAAAATGTCTTCCTGGACCTAAGGTCAAGACCATCACTGAGAAACTCAGCATATATTTAGCTTGAGGGGGCATGTAGGATGTATATATGCACTATACCACCTTTGAGAGCTCCAATTATAATATATACCATTTTTGCTTAAATATCCAGACAAAACAGTTCAACATATGAACTAATATTTTTCAGAATTTTTTTGTATTTTTATGTGTGTGTGTTCACAAGTTCTGTTTATTTCTTTCTGTACACTATCACGTGCCACTTACTTTTGCCTCTGCTTCGAGGCTATGTGCATGACCCAATAATTTGGTAGGATCCAATGACTTAATGGCCCAGACTTTGAATTATGTAACTGAGGTTCAGTGCCTACCTCACTGACATAATGAGCACCCAAAGGGTGCCAAAGGGCCAGTTTATGAGTATATGCAGGTGAGACACTGCCCACATATGCACTCCCTCCTCAGTGTGAACCACAATTGAGGAGTGTAATTACTAGGGTTCCCTCAAATCTCTGTTGACTACTGTAAAAAAGTTGCTATATTCCATCAGAAGTAGCATTGGCCAGATTGCTTTGAATGCCACCCAGCTGGTTCTGGAGGAGTTGATTCTGGTGCTGCAGGTGTCAAATTTGATCTGCTTGGGTGACAAGCAGGGTTCTGAGGAAGGTACTATTTTCCCCCAGGGAGTCCCAGTATGCCTCATGGAGTTGGTCTGACATGATATGAGATGCAAACTGATGGAAAAGATGTGTGAGGTTGTCTGAAGGGGCGCTTGATCTTCTGTGAGGGCAACACTATTAACAAGGTCACAACAACAAGATACTCCAATATTTATGAGCTGATAAGGGATATTCCACCTGGTATAGTGGTAATCCTCAGTTTATACAAGAGTCACTAGTAATAAATACATAGAAAGCCCACCTGGTGTAGCGGTAATCCTCAGAGATCAAGCTGAGGGGGAACTGTCATACCAGTCACAATTCTATGCCCTACTCTGGTACTTATTATGTAATCATAAGATGCAAGGTATGGGAACATAAACAACAAACAACAAACAAAACAAATGAACTCCAAGCTGAACCCTGATATAAACTCTCTCCATAACCTCTCCATAACCCCTCTCTGAAATTAGAGATAAGATGACATGGGTGTAACACATAGGTTAAAGCCAAGTCCCCTTGACTCTTTACCCTCTTGTCAACCTCAGTTTCACTTTGACAGCTCAGACCCTCTCAAGTTACCTTTATTATATCCTCAACCTCAAACCTAACATTACCCCTGTATATATATATAGTTATCAACTTATGCATATATGCAGGAGTCTGCCACTCTGTTATATTTCAGATCTCCTCCAATAGATCTCTACTTTAGTGCCCTTAGTCATCCACCTCCAAGTTACATCTGAATCATATTTACCCTCCAAAGCACTCTGCAAACAAACACATCCACTCCAAGTATCATCTTTTAGTATGTTCCATTGCTTCACATGACACACTTTCCCTTTATAGTAACTCCATAGTCCATTATATTATTTCTTTTGCACTTGGACTATGTTATTCCTTTGAAATACAAGGCCTTTGCATGCATATAAACCTCCATACTTTTATAGCTAGTTCTCTAGTTCAAATATCAATTTAGTCTCCCTCTCAATACCTCTGTGACCTCTCTCCGTAACTCTCCCCATAACCTCTCTGTGACCAACCTCTAAAATCAGGGACAAGATGACATGGGAGGATGCAACACATAATTTAAAGCCAAGTCCCCTTAACTCTGTACTTGAGGTTCTATTTTGACAGCTCAAACCCCACAAGATACCTTTGGACATTACATCACCCTCTACCCTAGACTTAAAACACTCTTGTCTCAAAGTAATTTTATTTCCCTTTTCTCTCTCATATCAAATGGAGTAATATCTCCTATATCCCATGTATAAATATTGCTAGTTGTACAGACAAAATAGCAGTCTACATAAATTGTTCACTCACTTACTGTATTCAGCACTTTGCCACATTCCTGGTTGGGAAACAATCTCTCAAACTTGTTGTTTAAGTCTGGGTCTTTGCAGATAGGTTATCAACAAGTTTTTGACATTTCTCGTGAAGTTTCACATTTAGAACCACAGAGTTCACATTTCTATAGCTCTTATAATACATCTGGACTGACACACCACTTCCTCAATACTGGTGCTAAAGTATCATTTTAGTTAGGCTATATCAGAATAATGTAGTAGTATTTTAGCAGTCTTTTTTTTTTATCCATTGTTATCCATTGAGACGTGTGCTCATGTAGGATATTACAAGTCATGTAACTAGCATGTGCCCGTGATCAGAAAGTGTAACCATGAGAGCAGTCTTCTTAAACAGTAGAACCACTTCTAAATAACACTATACACCACACACACACACACACATATATATATATATATTCCACCAAATAGTTTACAAGAAAAATTAGCCTACAAGTAAGACTGATTCCCTTTCTCAGCAAAGGCACTGCCCTTAGAAACTCATCAAGCTCCACAATGTTTTTCCACACATAATTTCTCTGCTACATAATCTTCCACATGCAAGTCGCCCACTCAACATTGTTATATATATTATGCAGCATTGTTTATGGAAAAAGTGTCGCAGGAGGGGCACACCACCTATACCTTAACCATGCTATGAGCCCTAGTTCAGCATGATTTAAATTCAATTCATTATGTGCCCCACTTTGTATGATTGTTCAAAAATATTTGTAGTTATAGAGAAAACTAAGAAAAGAAAAACACACAAGGGTTCTAGTATTACAATGAGGATTCTGCTAATGTCATCCTGATGTAGATATGAAAATAAGTGATATGTAACTGAATATCACTGCCTTGGGGACATTGTCTCTCCCAGCATCGATAGAAGATAATGCATTCAAGGATTGAGTGGAGGTGCCGTGGGCCATTTGTCTGCATTTCCAACAGATATTAGCATCCACGTGTCTTGGGTACCATCACCCTGTGGGAAGTGAATGAGATATATCCTGTGTGGAAACCATTGTGACTTACAATTAAACTGTTCGGGAAAAAGGGAGAACTCCCTCACCGCTTTGATCTGTGCAGGAGTAAGCTTGATATCTGATCCCCTTATATTGCCATCCAAATGTTCAGCTTTTTGTTCGCCGACGATTGAAAACACATAGGGTGCTTTCTGCAAAGGCAGATAAAAACCCGGCGCCTTGTTAAGCGTGAAGACTACGCACATGTATGACATACGCAATGGTTACGGCAGTGATGTGTCCTACACCGACTTCTTCTTTTGCAATCTCCTCCAACTTGTGGCTGATCTTGATCTCCATCTGGCGTATGCTCCCGATTTGATGTGCGACCACCCTCGCCACTTTCCTTGCGTTGTCTCTCTTCTTCATCTGTCCTAAGTTTCCCTTCGCCAACAACTCCCCAAGGTGCAAGAGCGAGGCCTTCAGATCGGGCAATGGGCAGGATGTCGCACCCAAAGTTACGTTCGAGAATTCCCCATTTTTCTTGGTAAATTCAGAAGGGAGTCTTCCTGTGGTCTCTAGCTCATTGCGCTTCTGATTTATATCTTGAGGAATACCTACACATTGTCGGTAGCACCGTGGCCGGTCCTTTGGAAGAGTTTTTCAGTCATGGACAACTTCGGGCAGGTTCAAAATGATTTTGCCCCAGGAAACATCCCTATGAAGAAAATGCTTCTTGTGAAGGAACTGTAGTACTAATGGCCATGTTGTAATTAGCTTTTTTCTCCTACCACAGAAATACACAATTGCTCTTAAATTTATTATTATCTCCTCATAAACCAGACTCTGAAAAAAATATGGAATAAAAGATTAAAGATTCAGTGGATTGTTCAGTATCTTCTTTAGTGACAGATATTGATCCTTTATCATGCTTTAAACAAGATCAAACATAGCTATAAGAAAGGTCCTGATGCTGCCATATGAGCATAAACTCAGCAATTGTATTGTAAACCAGCACCTGTTGGACATAAATACTACTTTCACACTGTTCACCAGGAAGAAATTCTTTGAGCTAAGCCTCATGTTTCTCATCCAATGAGGACACAATGCCCTTTATGAAAGAATGAAAGTTCTGTTACAGATATCTAACTTTTATACAGATGAGAAGGAGCTAAGGAAAATGATTTGAATATAATCTCACCTCAGTGCTTGCACGAGTGTGTCAAACGACTGAGGGGAGAATGTGTGCTAACTATAGTTTATAACGCTGGGTAAAGGATATGGAAATGAAAGGTTGTCATGAGGATAATAAAACAATGGATAAGGGTTTTACCAGTAGTCATGGAGCGTGACTATATGGGCGTGACACTGCTTTGTCACTCCAACACTTTATCAATCCATCCTTGTGAATTTCTTCACATATGGTCTTCTCTACTTATTGATGGCCATGTTGTTGCCCGACTAGGCTGCTTGACCCTCCGCACTGTAGCTCCCCCAGCTATAAATCGCTTGTGTACCTGACTGTCATCCATAGAGAAAATAACTAGAGAGTAGCCCATACTATGCCATAGCAAACGATTTTCCCGGTTGTACCACTGGGCATCACCTCGAAAAGGACATAACGCAACAAAATTTAGAATTCCGTAAACAAATGGCTGCAGGGAGTTCCAAACTTATAGTCGTTCCCTGACTTGTCCTTGGGTTGCTTTACTCGATTGGTTTCGATTACAGATGTCCCCTCCAGGCTGAGGCGACAAAGATATGCCTTTGGTCCAAGCCGCCGTCACTTTCACACAAAAAAACACTCGTTCTTCATTTGGTTCCTAAGTTCTTTAGCGCTCTATTCAGTCACAGTCTTTCGATAAGGATCGACAACACTGCACTCAGTGGTATGTGCCACTGTAACTACCATTAGTTGTGATTATACCTGGTTACATAAGTGTGATTCTTTTCTCTACTGATTCGTCCTACCTGAGGATATCATTTATAATCTAGCGATGGGCCTCATTTTACCGTCATCAAACACGGTCCCAGGGCCGAAATTCATACTCCAGTCCCCTTTGTTAATGAAATCAAGAATGGCTCGAACAAACTCTTGAATCTCCTGTTCCGTGTTTCCTGCATGCACCGTGAACCGAATACGCTCTTCTCCACGTGGAACTCCAGGGTATATGATGGGTATCGTCGCCCAACCTTGGGATCTGAGTCGTATGCAGAGGGGAAGGACATATGGAGACACAATAGGGACAACAGCAGATAATAGTTGACCATTCGTTGGAGTTGGAATCCGAATGATGTCGGCGGGTATTCTAGAAAACTCTTCTCTGAAGAGATTGTACGTATAGTTGATGAGCACGAATAAACGTTCCCGAAGCTTGTGTGAATCATCTCAGTCAATTGTAGAGCAAGTAAAAATGCATTCATACCTGATCTCCAATGCTGCTTTTCACAAGGTCTAGGGAGGCATTGGAAGCTATAAGACATATGCGGTTCATGGCGGTCGAGTAAATGAAGGGGCGGGCAAAATTGATGAGGTATGTCCGAATCAATGGGGAGCAGATCACAACAGCTGGAACGCAGCGAATGTCAGTTGACACCAAAAGAAAAAAAATCCATAAAAACGATGCTTACCTCCACTACTAGCAAGAGCCTTAGAAAAAGTATAGAGACGGATATCGACACGCTTCTCGAGCCCCATATGGCAGATGATGCCGCGTCCACCCGGTCCATACACCCCCGTGGAGTGCGCCTCATCAACAATAATTTGAGCACATCCCTTAGGTAACGTATTTTCCACGACTTCCACTAACTCTCGAACCGGTGCGACGTCTCCGTCCATGCTATACAGTGTTTCTATCGCCACAAAAACAGTGCATGAGCCGGAGAGAATGTGAGGATGAGATGTCATTAACATCTGAAGCACAGATTTGAGCGATGTCACGGAGTTATGGTCGAAGGGGTATGATGAATTGGCGGCCCGCGAGGATCGTAGTCCGTCGAGCACGGATGCATGTATGAGCTTATCATGCACGACCACATCACCTTCTTGGGGCAGAGTTCCAAACATAGCGATATTGGCATCATAGCCCGAGTTAAAGAGCAGCGCAGCTTCCGCGTTGTAGTAATCACGGAGCTTTGCTTCGAAGGACACATGCATCGTGGTGTTTCCATCCAATATACGGGACCCAGTAGAACCAAGGAACGATCCCCTCTCGTTTTCGAGGCGTTCGAGAACCATAGAGCGCAAGTGAGCGTTAGAGGTTAACGACAAAAAATCGTTGGAGAATAGATCTGTCTTGATTTTAGTTGGGGAGTGCAAGTTGAGAACACCCGGTCTCCTGAAAATCGCGGATAGAATCCTGTCTTGCAATGCAGTCATCGTGGGGTATCGAGGCTGGAGAGTGAACGTGAAAAGAGTAGCTTGTATACCAGAGATATCTACGATGACCACCGGGCCCCGTAGAACGCCGTTTTTCGTGATTATGATAGCGGCGACAATCCTAGCACGCCCGGCACCATAATCTGGAGAAGATAATACAGGTACGGTACGCTGTGAGAGAGCATCGCGTACGATGATAAGGTAGGAAGGAGACACGCGCCAAAGAGTATGCATTAATTTATAGGGATGTAAAAGTGTAGTACTTGGAGGCCTAAGATTGATTGTTTCGGGAGTTGATATGCAGCTGCCAAGGCGTCCACTATAAGACCGCTGATCTGAGACCGCAAAGTGAGGGGTGGAATTTGACAAGCCAGGTGCGGCAGAGTTTGAATTGAGACTAAAGGCACCATAACACCATGACAAATGTCTATTATCAGAAAAATCACTGTAGAGCTGTCCACTGATTAAACCAGTAGGTTGAGCCATCGACAGTGGTCCTAATCAGTGTTTTCTGTATCGGAGTGAGTTAAAAGGCAGAAGTGGAACTGCAGTATAACATTGAGATTGGTGGCACCGAATTTGCGCTTAGGGACCTCTCATAATGCTGATCTTGCAGAGTATTGAAACACAGGTTGGAAAAGGAAGACATTAAGGGGAATCCAGACGCATGATGAGGCTTACTGTGAACGTTAATGGTTAAATCAGCTGAGCAGCTGAGCCCAACATGGCCAAGAGCTTGATTTGCAAGACCACAGCTGTGGGGCTGATAGGGTTTTGAAAGTCAGCTGCCAGCATAGAAGAAGACTGCTGAAATGAAGATTTCCATCCGTTAGCGCCTTCTCTTAAGTACTTCTAGTTGCAAAAGTACTCACGTGACTTCTCCCAAGCTTTGCTAATGGGTCATCTCAAAATCTGAACCTGAAAACCTCAACAGTTCGCCTTATCATGCCGGCGGTCGATGACGTTTCCTTATCTTTCAACTTTTATCAGCACATATTCGTGACGATTAGCTATCTGATGGATCGAACACTGCTTTGTCTCACCGCCTTTCTGGGAACTATGAGCTCGTTTCAAAGTGTCAACTGGGGAGGCAGACCACCTGCCTCACAGACGTATATGCTTGGCCTGGGTGAGTTTGCTTATATCGAAGCAAACTTCGATTACTTACGGAACTTCTAGGTATTGGTGACATTACAGGGTTTGCTATTATGCTTGCAAATGATACTCGTGAATAATATATCTTACGTTAGACCCGTTGTCGAAACGAATATGATGGTATGCCTCTGCAGCGATATACCAGCTTTTTCCAGCACAGCTTTACAATTTCGTAAAGGGGTACGCTTCCCGATCGCAAACTGACACGGGCTTGCACATGCGCCAACGTGCACGCGCTTTTTTGGTTGCTGAAATATCCAATCCTTCCAACAGAATCTTATTTTTGAACACTGATATTGCCATGGGTGATTCAGGCATACGCAGGGGTATACTGGCTGCCCTGGAGCAACAGTTCCCCGGTGTATATAGTGAAAAGAACGTTGCTGTTGTGGGAACCCATCAACATTCAGGAGTAGGAGGATATCTTGAGAATCTTCTTCCCCAGATCACAAGCCTTGGTTTCGTGAATGTACGCATGGCACCGAAAACCACCTTCAGAATTAGTTTATTCTAATTTTCGTCGTCTATAGCAAACCTATCAGGCAATCGTTACAGGTATATCGTCTCATTTTGTCTCAAGAGTCCCCATGAAAGATTTGAAGGCTCCCTTAGGGCCATAGCTAAGGCTCATGCGAATCTTGCCCCTGGTTGCCTCTCTCTCGGAAATACGGTGTGGTAATTTTTTTGAACTTGTAAAGGAGTGGTTTTACGCAACTGTCTTAGACTGTCCTAAATGCAAACATTAATCGGAGTCCTTCGGCTTACCTGAACAATCCAGCGGAGGAAAGAGCTCGTTACCAGTTCGACCAGGACAAGGATTTAACGTTGTTACGTTTTAATGACATGTCAGGAAATGCCAGGGGCTTTTTGAGTTTTTTCGCTGTTCATGGAACAAGTATATACGAGGTATGGTTGTTGTCTATTAGAACAAGAAACTATCGTCGATATCACACTAGAACAACACGCTAGTCAGTGGCGACAACAAAGGAATGGCGGCGTATTTAGCAGAATCAGATGCCGAGCCAGAGGCCCTTCCAGGCCACACTACCTTCGTCGCTGGGTTTTCTCAGTGCAAGCCTATTTTTTTTTTTTCATATAACCACAATGCTAATATCCTCATATAGCCAATGTTGGTGATACTAGGTTTGACTCCACTTTTCACAACAAAATTAACCCTGATGGCACCGCATGTTCGCAGTCCCAATATGTACGTCAGTTCCATATGGTTTTCATTCACTTGGGCTAATTAATACATGTTTTCAAAAGTCTTGGTGCATTCTGCGAGAGTCCTGGGAAACCGTGGCATGGTCAGTTATGCACGTTCAACTCTTCTACATGTGGAGGTACCGCACAGGTAATTACAGCTTTCTGTTCGTCGGATTCCAACCCGTTTCACTCCTTTCAGGATTGTCATGGACGTGGGCCCGGTTTTCGGGTCTCTGATTTTGAATCCAATCTCTTAATCGGAAAGGCTCAAACTATGGGGGCTCAGACTGTGATGAAGGGTACCCGGAGGCCTGTCGTTGGAAGTGTCCGCTCTGTTCATCAATTCGTAAACATGTTCGTCGTTACTAGTTGACGTGTAACGCGGTGGTTGATGACAAAAATGATGTAGGTCTGATTATACGTTTACACTGGCCAATGGGACACAAGTTACCACGTGCCCCGCCGCTATGGGTGAGAATAGCATCATATATCGATGTATTGAGTTCATGAGTAAAATTTCAACCAGGATTCGCATTTGCTGGTGGAACGACGTAAGCTGGTTTTGTAATGATTTTCGGTGCTCATCAGTCTCACATCTATCACAATAGAGACGGTCCCGGAGTATTCGATTTTACTCAAGGAGATAATTCCTCTAGATCCCAGTATGTTCTTTCTTCTCCGGTTGCCAGTCTTACACCTTGTTCTTCGCATTGTACCATAGAAATCCGTTCTGGGAAGTCGTGAAAGGGGCAGTCACACGCGATCCGAGCCCCGAACAAGTTGCATGTCACTTCCCCAAACCAATTTTATTGAATACGGTAAATTTCTTAGTATGATTGTTTGCTATATGACCCCACTACCCAGCTAGGGTTATGCAAATAAACCATATTCTTGGCAACCAAGTGTTGTCGATATTCAAATGATGCGGGTGGGGCAACTTATCATTCTTGTTGTCCCAGGCGAATTTACGACTATGTCGGGACGCCGTATAAGGTACGAACTTAACACAGTTTCCCTCACTACTCATTGTTCCGGTCAGAGAAGCCATGCGTGCAAAGCTCATCGCGGATGGGATAGTAGGTCAAGATGCATACGTTGTCATTGCGGGGCCTGCCAACACATATTCACACTATGTGAAGATCTCCACTGGTTTCCACGTTCGGATTTTAATATCAATTTGTGGTAGATTACCACAAGAGAAGAATATGCAATACAACGATATGAAGGAGGCTCCACGCTCTTCGGACAGTGTCTGTCCATTCCTTCATGTTTTAACTTCAAGTATCAATTCCTTGATCACAGTCACCCTTGAAGCTTACATGGATATATATACAAAGTTAACTGGTTTCATCTCTGATATTGTATCTAGTTCCCCTCCTTCAGCACCGGCTCCGCCCGACTTGACGCAAGAAGCACTCTCGTTTCAGGTACGCCACGGTGAATTAGCATCAACTATCGGTGATCTGATTGGCATATCAGACGCCTGTAGTCTTCGATGCACCTCCAATGGGAGAATTTTTTGGACAGGTGCGGTCGGATGTTGCTTCCACGCCATACTCTTCGGGTAGTAGAGTCAGTGTACAATTTGTCGGCGCCAATCCTAGGGTGAGAACTTATAACAATTGTTCGCGCCTACCTGACGAAATGCCATCATAGAACAACCTACGCTTGGAGGGTACTTTCCTTACTGTCGAGCAACAAGTGAATGGACAGTGGGAAATTGTAAGATCTGACTCACATCCTTCCACCACTTTTGAATGGGCTCGCACGTCTTCGGTCAGTACCCATTATGCTTTAATAAGATTTATGTAACTAAGGAGCCCTCTAGATCATGGGTACTTCCACTGTCACCATCAATTGGACAATTGGTGAATCTTTCATACGGAAGTTTCAAGGTAAACTCCGTGACTTATTGTTTGATTAGAATTTGGTACTTCGCCTGGCTCATATCGAATCCAATACTTTGGAGATTGGAAACCCCTCATTGGTTCTATCACCTCCTTTATCGGAACATCATCAACATTCATGGTGTCTTGAATGGTCTTGTTATATGAGTTTAGTTCCAATGACGTCGATTATAGAAGAGAGATCATTGTAGGAACAAGAACAGCGTTTAAGCTTGACATCAGAGACTGGAGTGTAGCCGACCTTGACCCGGATGTACATCTGGGTAGTAATGAATCAGATCATCGCGACTAGGGATTCAGTAGTAATCATATGACGATGCTGTCCGTGCACCACTGTGCATAGACTTGAAGTGAGATATGGAAACGTCCAGCGAGCATTCCAGATGATATTGTACCTGAGATATAATGACAGTTATTGTTGGATAATAGACACGCCCGAGGAATCAAGACATTCCAAGACCTGAAATGATCCCGCATATTTAAAACCATCTATGTAAGGAAAGTCTAGAGTTGGGGGACAAATCCTGTATGGTTGTTTCTTACCCATGCCCTTCTTGGGCAGAGTGCCTTTCGGGAGAAACGGCCTGCCGGGCTGTATCTTTGAACGATAAACTATTAACCTGAGATGGATTGCGTGGATGCAAGTATGGATTCCTGTAGTATCATGAGGCACGTGACAAGGTGACGTGACAGTGATAGTAATTACCAATCTTCCACTGAGATCAGATCGGCAACCTTTTTATCCAACCATCTCTAGGCAGCGGCTAGCCATTCTTTCTGTTCTCTCAGTCTGCGATGCCATATTCCCTCGACGGATCTCTTTTGACAAGAGAAACGACGAATGCTTGCAGGGAGATCCGCCAAGAAAGCAACGATGCGTACAACCGACTGCATTCCATCGCGGAAGATGCAGCATTCATATCTAGCATGGCAAAATTATTTCCTGCCTTTAAGATGTACCGTATGCGGCTACCAAAACAATCCTGAAGAATGTATACTAATCAGGGGGTGATCTGCCGATATAGCAAACCTGCGGTGTGGAGCGTGGTATGTTGAGCCTAATATTGTAGGCCTTACCTACTTCAGTGGTAAACTGTGGCTGCACAATGACACTCCTACAACTAAAAGGGCCAAAGAGAACCTGTATACTTCAAATCTACAGATGGACACTTCGGCCAGTGGGCTTTTAATCTTAGGAGAACAAATCTACACCTTCTAGACGCGATAACGAAGTGTGGCGGGTGTGTGTCGGATTCCAGCTTCCTGAAAACCTTTTTGCCGAAAATTTCTACCCATGCAGAATAATGTTGGTGGATTCAACGCGTCATGGGAAACGGTTTCCGGATGCATTGTCAAAGACTGTTCCCATTTGGTGTGCAGTCATAAATTTAGCAGTCGCAAAACAATCAAAAGACTTGTCATGGACGGCCATGAAATTTCATGAGAACTATGGATTATATACACCGCCTGGGAGTGGTATGGAAGTTTATTATCTTGTCTTTAAATCATGCTCACGATGACTTAAGTAAGTCGCAGTGAACATGCACAGATTGAAGCTCGTTTAGATGATTGGGCCGAACAACTACTGGTAAGGTTTGGGGGAGAGACGTGCCTTGACACTGATTCTTTTCCAGTCCTCTGAGTATGTAATTCCTGCTTTACCGAAGCCACTTCGTCCTATATGGATCATACCTGATACCCAAATTTTACCGTGGATGGATTCTCTTGAATTCTTCCCCGTGGTGTGTATTTCAGCTTCGAAACTAGTAGAGGAAGGCATAGAACGTCGCTCAGCTGGGTATACGTATGTTCAAGGTTCTGGTGACGACCATGAATCTTGGAGCCAAGTGAGTTTGAATATTAGATCGTTTACCGGTGCCAATTTAACATGAATTTTAGGGGCTGACACCAGACTTGTATTGGCAAAACAAGGATCAGATTCTTTCCTCCTCTCGCTCTGCTCTGTCAAACTGTATCTCGTCGTTGGTTGCCTCTTCTGTCTCGCAGCGAGACTGTGTTGCAGGCAGTCCAATTGTTGTGCCAGTAAGGCGTGTAAAATCCCGTCTGGCAGTTGGCATGGCCAAGTCCACTCTAAGTCCACTTTTCCCCTCTTCCCTGCTAGGCCAAAAGGCCTGTGTGTTGATCACATCACAATATCTCCCCGTACCAGTTGAACCTTCTGACAAAATGCTGCTCCTTCAAACCGTGTCAGGAAAAAAAGGCCAATACAAATTCCTAACCCAAATTTTACCTCGGTCATTGGAGTTCTTAAAGTATCATCTCATCAGTGGAGAAGATGTTGCCGTGCTGTGCGATGATGGCAAGGATATTTCAGTTGGTGTGGCCGTCGCGGCGCTCAGCCTTTTCTTTGACGACGAAGGCACTTGTCTCGCAAATAATACAGAGACAGCTGGGACTCGTACGTTGACTATACAAATAACAATACAGAAGTAACAACACAAACGCTTTTTCAGTTACCAAGCACACAATCCGAAAGCGCTTGCAATGGATCCTAGCTGATAACACTCAAGCCAATCCATCCCGGACCACCCTCAAAAGGGTGAACGAATATTTAATGTCAAAACCAAGACATCTCGACTCCACCCCCGGTACTATAGAGCGTGACCTGGAAGGCAGTTTCGATACCTGAAACGTATGTCGAAGGGACAAGAAAGTAGTTGCCAGCAGCAATCGCACTGTGGGGTATCAATACACCAGCAATGGCATCCGAATATGGGCCAGAGGTCAACAATTGACGACCGATACCGCCTGCATCGTCTATCGTAAAGACTGTCACGTTTATTGCCACCATTGGTGAAGCATCCAATAACTGCATGCGAATCCTGTAGATGGCAATGTGTTCTCTGACTCTCACAGTCGATTTAGAAACATACATGATTTGCATTGAGGTTGGCATAGTGATTTTGATAGAGGGATTCATATGATACATGCCTAAACTGGGTGGACCTGCAGAACTTTCTTGCCTCCTTCGGGCGATATTAGATGTAACGTTCCTGACAAGGGGAACATGACGTACCAAGCGCCGCGAACGGTCTTCTTGAACATTCCGGCCCCCTCAGCTGGTAATAATTCTAAATCAAATGGTCGCAAAGAGCTCAAAGAAAGTTCAAATGCTCCTTGTTGACGTGGTTCAAAGGATGAAACAATCACGGTATAGTTACCAGCTAGGAGTCCAGTCAGACAAAAGTATATACACAACGGAAGCTTACGTACCTTTCAGATGTTGTTCGCCATATGCAAATCCATAGGAGTAGGCACCCGTGTCAACTACTACCTCTCCCTCGATGAGGCTAACCCTAAAGATTAAATTCGTCGTGGATTAGGAATTAAATCTTACTCAGTAACGCGCTGTCCATTGGACCAGATAATTTTCACGTTAAGTGGAAGATCCCTTGGTCCCTGGGCTGAGACATAGACTGGAGTTCGGTCGTTCTCATTGCTTCCCTCACCAGTAAGGTTGGGTCGCAACTCTAGTCGATACTGGGGGTTTGCCATAAATGTTGGATATGTATGATTACCGCCAGAAGATCTGCTTGTAAGGGATCCGGAAACCTAAGATAGCTCAGCAATCCCTTGATCGTCAAGATGATCATGAGGGGGGTACCATTTTGAAATGAGAACCTTTCTGTGGCTGCTTCTCCATAATAACTTCCATATGAGACAAGACAGTGAGAGTATATCGAACATCGGTGCTTGTTCCTTCAAGAGACGTGATCACGGTCATCACAGTGTCCCCCCGGCCAGGTGATAGTCTTTTCTGCGGGATCTCTTTATATATAATACGTCACTAACGAAGGAAACCTCGTACCAGGACATGTACACTATCAGAATATGTTTCCTAAAATAGTTTGGAACTGAGCTCTGGTAGTGAAACGAGAAGCTCACCTGCACCAAAGGTTTTTCCGCTGAGTGTAGACGAGGGAAGTTCTCATGAAGAATTACATTGAGTGAGATATAGTGTGGCTCTTCGTGTTTGCCATTAATATGTCGTGTGAGGAGGATCCAAATTTCACCATCGCCTGACTCGCTACCTCGCACAAGGAGACGAACTTTATTGGACACTGTGGGACACACTCTTAGAGATGACAATAAGAGGAGAGAGAAAAAAGGCTACTCACCTGAACGAAGCTGGGAGGATGATGTTTTGGTCGCTTTCCATACTCTGGTTTCAGAAATGGTCGGAGATGAATGTCTGAGGTTAATTAATATTAAAACTGACCCGTGTATATAGAATCGGTGAGGCAACAACGATGGTTCCCAGCTGATATGTATGGTGTCGAAGCGTAAGCACGTTTCCCGCCAGCTCAGGCGTAGAGGTGCTGTTACCGATAGTGAACAGTGTCCGAGGAAAACATATGTAAATGAATGATCAACGTACGGCGCGCCTTTTTTGTGGGGAATTCAGATCCCGAACCCGACGGTAATTGATCCGAACTAAAAACAGGCTCGACCCAGAGATCAAGGAAGGTAATGTACCGTTCATCCTGGTCATCATACAGATCTGAGCCGAATATTCTTAATTAATATTCCATCAATAAACGAACTGGCAAACCTGATACAGCATAGTTATGAGCTGGGAGTAGATCACATCCGTCGCTAATGTTCGGTGTCCCAAGAGTCACCAAACACTGCCCTGAAGAATATAGAACGTAAGGGGTTTGTAGTGGTATAAAAATGTTCTCATCCATCGGCTACCATTATGAAACCCTCTAAAAATCCTCGTCCAAGTCCCTTCCATACGAAATTCAGAACTAAAAAGCAATTATGGCATGGGAGGTTTTAATGCTGAATAATATAATTACGATACCTTCGTAGTTGAACTTGTTCTGGTATCCAACCGATAAGAGCACTGAAAGTTCGAACATTTAACAAATGATCAACGGATAAGAGGAAAACTGACTGTAGATCGGTTCCTGAGTTTCTGGTAACAAGCCTTATTACAAGCTGCGTCTCTGATGAAGACAAATAAATACATACGAGCCGGGAAAGTCGTATCCACCCATAAGCTTCATGTACTATATAGGTTGGCATCAACGAAATGAGATGATATCCAAATGTGAACAGCATTGACCACTCACAGCCTTTTCGACTAAGGGTGGCCATAGCACATGTTTCTTTCCCGTAGACACACCGAGGAGCTGCCCTTTCACAGAAAAAGGAAGGGTGTCGTCGAAAACTACTCTTAACCACGAATTTAGAAGATTTCCTTTCTAGTGATTCAGATGGCGCACCAATCTAAGGCGACTTTTTAAGCCCATACAAAGAGCACATAGGTCAAGCTTACCTTACGCCACGACCCGTTCAGGAAAATGCGTAGGGTATACTTACCTGATTTAGATAAGACTGGGAGGCCATTGGCATCTTGGGGATACAATGAGGTTATCCCAAGCTGCACCGCTCATGGTCAGGAGTAGACGTCTCTCACAGACAAGGATCATACCTTGGACCCGAACCGTCTTTGGTGTCCGAGGCAAACAGAAATGGCTGCGACGACAGAACAATCGGTGACTACACACTGTACTAAGTCATGTGGCAGAAGAGCTGGATCGAGTATATGCAGCGGCGCCGGCAAGACGGAAGAAGGCCGCTGCCACTTGACATGCTCAGATTGTTGGGTAGGCGCGAGTGCAGGCTGGCCTTGAGGATCTCTGGGATGTAATCTGAGGTCCAGAGCAACACCAGACTCATACTATCGCGCACCGATACACATCCGTGTCACCGCTCGGTTGTGCATCCACCTCTTGCCAAAGAGCATATCTATGGCCATTCACCAACGACGACTTGTCCAATATATATGCCTGTTCCGCTGCGGTACAATTCGATCAATGTGCAAGCGACATTTTCATGTAAGTACCTGCAGAATATGGATTTGCTGCTACAGGACGAACGTCTTGCTTGATCCTCTTGATCTGTTCGGCGCGTTCGAGCGCCTTCCCAGCAGCTGCTTTGCAGTTTGCTCTTGCAGCTGGATTAGGAAGGGTCTGCGCGAGATGAAGAAACGACTCTGCAGCCTTGACATAGAGCTCAAACGCGGCATCCAAGTCTTTGTTGAGCTCTTTTTGGGTTGCCTTCGTGCTCAAGGCCTGGGGAGAGAGCGACTTAAGTTTATTGCTGCCATGCCCGTGTTTCCCCTACCTGTGCTGCCTGGATCTCCTTGGCTGCCGACATTTACGCCTGCCGTCAATTGAGCGCCCAAAACGGAACCAAGCGAGTCGCAAGAAAGGCAACGCGTACTGGAATATACGTATACGATGCGTAAAATACACGGTAACACATATCGATATCACACAAATTTCTATCCACATGTTGTCCCAACCATCCTATCTCTTCGGTACTGTGGCGTTGTTGAAGATCAGCAGGTTTGGTGTATCCTCAGGAACCAGTGCGAGAGCCTCCTCGGTCGCAAGGCTGAGCAGTGCCTCCTTGAGTTCCTTCGGGGTTAATGTGGGTAAACCCGGAAGAGGCGCGGCAGACATATCCTTAAGGGCAGGGAAGAATTTGGCGACGGACTCGGGAAGGGCTGCACGTGCAATTGAATAGGCACGCTGCAAAGAGGTAAATGAAGGATACGTCTGGAAGGCAGTCTCTAGGAGCGAGGATGGGAGCAAAGAGTCCTTTGACACATCAGGGTTGAACGTTACAGAGGGGTATATGGACAGAAGGTATGCGAGCATGCCAGCGGTCTAGATACCCATTGGGTCAGCGGAGAAAGCGGTCATATGGATAAGTATTACTAACATGAGGGCTAGCCATGCTAGTTCCCGAGATCGTGTTCCTAGCAGTCTCAGAGCCGGTCCAGGTAGAGAGGATATTGAGACCAGGCGCAAAGACATCAACCTGAGAAAAAACGGTTGAGCGTAATGAAGTACAATAAGAGACATCGACAACACCATGACGTACACATGGACCAAAGTTACTGAAGTAAGCACGCTCGTCAGTGATGGTCGAGGCACCAACCGTTACCGGGTTTCTAGCTCCTGCTGGGGAGTAGTCACATGCGTCCCTTTCCAATGCATAGTTGGTGATGTG